>ML685954.1:10025-161664 GCA_007922175.1 Pelusios castaneus | reverse complement strand
TACAAAGTTAAGTCAACTTTGTTAAGTCAACTTAACAAGGTCGACTTTAAGTCAATTTGAAGTCGACCTTGTTAAGTCGACCTAACAGACTGCCAATACTTTAAGTCGACTTAAGTCGACCTCGTTAAGTCAATTTAACAGCATTACATTGACTTAATAAAGTCAATTTAGCACTAATCCCTGTCCACACTGGCTTTAGGTCAACTTAAGAAGTTGACTTAAGGCTTAAGTCAACCTCAGAGGTGGGCTTAAGTGGATTTAATAAAAGCCCAATGTGGACGCAGCTTTGTTTAGGTCGACTTAAGCCTCCTTAAGACGACCTAACATGCCAGTGTAGACATACCCCTGGATCCTAACTCCCAGAATCAGGCTCCACCGGGATTCACAAGTCCCTCTCCCCACACAGCTACTCCTGACCCCTAAGAACTAAGCACATACTTGGCTTGGAACATCTCATTGGCTAGCTCAGGCAGGAAGCCACCTAGCAAGCTAGGTTTTGTGAATCCCATTCCTATGGCGTATCTCTCCCCAGACCCCATGCACTGCCTTAGTGCCTAACCCACCCTTTGTGAATCTCAGTGATTTTCTAGGTGCCTAACAGTTAGATGTGGCAACACCATACCTCTGCATCGCCATACCTAAATTTCTTTGTGAATCTAGCCATTAGTTGCTCTCCGCCTCAGTTCTCCATGTGTAAAATGGAGACAATAGCAGTTCCCAACCTCATAGGGATGTTGTGTGGCTAAATATGTTAAAGATTGTGAGGTGCTCAGATACTATGGTAATGAGCATAGGCGTACCTAAGAGAAATAGGCAAAGTTTCTTACCCCATTAACTAGAGATTAGGTTATGCCTGAATCATGAGAATTTCTCTCTCTTCCAAAAGCATCCATTTTAAATCCTTAGTACTACAACTCTGGATATTCCCTTTATCCATAAAACGAACCATTAAGAGAAGAAGCCATTAAAAAACCCTTGGCATGACATAAATAACAACACAGTGCATTTCATCCCTGTACCTGTGGTTTGAATTTAGATGGGAATTTAAGTCTAAATGAGGATTAGACTATGCTACAAACTGACACCAGCCTTCTAATTTGTGCACTTCTCTATGCTGACTGTGAAGGGAAAATGAACTTCCAGTGGGTTTCTTGCCACAAAATGGGATTCTGCCTCACCCAACACTACCATGGAGTCCCACTCCTAAGCTTATCTCAGGCTTTAAAAAAAACTGTCACCTGCCCACTTATAACTTACAGAGTCATTGAAATTATTTCCCCCGGGATATTCTCCAAGGGAAAGAAAACCCACAGCAAAATTGGAGATAATTTCACATGGCATCAAATCTTTGCATTTAACATTAGATTTTCCATGGGATGAAGGCTTTTCTCTCTCCTTTCAGTAAGGAGTAAACCTCTCCTGTCCCACTAGAATTATGAGTAAGGGATCTGGGGCTATCGGTGCTTAAAGGACACAGTTCTAACTATCACAGACACTAAAAGAGTGCATGCCGATGATGAGACTTGAAGGTTCCTGAGGGAAATCTTTCCCCCTCAACATTAAAATGATGCTTATAACACTGGACAACACCTGAATAAAAATAAGGAAGTTAAATATGTATGAACATGTCAGAACTGCTGGAAATGTCTTTTGTTACTTGCACACAGCAGAAAAACATAGTAATAGAGAATTTTTGCATTTGCACACCAGCAGTGAGGGCCAATGGTTAGAGCAGGGGATTGAGAGTCAGCCCTCTGATCTATTCTTTTCACTGACCCACTGTGTGACACCTAAGGCAAGTTACTTACGATTAGATTGTACCCCTCAAAAACATTATTCACTTGGCTAACCCATTTTACAGGAGTATTTGAGGCTTGTTGAGACCCTCTGATGAAAGGTGATAAAACACTGTTAATCACTGATTTTACAGGTGCTAATCATTCAGGATGACCAACTGAAAAATCACTGTGAAGATCCCAAGTGACAAACTCTGGCATTCCGGTCACATAAGCATTAGGAACAGAGTTCACTTTACAGAAGGAGTTAAATTCAGGTCCCCAGAAGAAAGAAGCCAGGTCACGACCTCTACCTCCTGAGCTAAAAATGTAAATGGCACTGATGATGGTGATGTGAATGTTCCCATTCTTAAATTCTTGGTTGGCTTTTTGAATACGGTGCTATACTGGGTTTGTTATATAGTTAACAGTGTATAACCTACTTTCCTTTTCTTGGGGGCAGAGAGCTATGCAATGCTTGTTTTCTGTTCTTACTTTCATACCAAAAAAAAAATCAATATAATTTAATTAAAAATATATATAGATGATTTTTTTTCTGATAAAAAATTCCTGCCTCTGATCCTCTCTTTTCAGATGAACTAAGACAGGAAATTAAATTCATCTCTCCTTCCGAGCACTGTGCACTTTGCCTGAAGCCAAAATGCCTTCTCTTCAAAGCCCCACCTCAGGGTCACTGCTGAAATGAGATTAGAAAAGGTCATCCTGACCCTAGTATATGTGAAACATGGAACTGGGCCAAATGAACTAAGCAGTCTCTGTCAGGTTCCCTTCCTCTGTGACATTTTATGTGGTGTGAAAGTGTTTCCAGAGGTGCTCGATGCACAGCTATGGAGAAGGCATGGCTGGTTTCCAACAACGGAGATTGGGGAGAGCCACCAAACTGCAATCTGGCACATAACTACTCAGGGGTTTATCAGGCCAACTTTCCAATAGTCCCACTGGCTTATTTACTGTCTGTGACATAGGCCAGGTCTACACTGGCCGTGGATTTCAGCAGCAGTCAGAGGGAGATACGCAAGCTACGTAAAATAACTGCGTAACAATCTTTGACTTCCTAACGCCTACTCACCGCAGCATCTTCAGTAGGCTGAGTCAATGAGAAATGCCCTCCTATCAACTCAGTGCTACTCTTCTTGAGGGGGTGGTCTGAACGTGTCAACTTCCCGATCAATTGAGCGGGTCTTCACTGACCGCTCAGTCAATCTGGTAAGATCAAACTGACGGTGGCGAATTTGACGATATCAGTGTAGACCTGCCCATAGACGGTCACAACACCACACCCAGCTAGAGTGCCAGACTGGAAACGGAAGGCATCAACTAGGACAAATTGGGCTTAACCCAAAGCTCAGTGGGAATCTTTAATCGTTTGACTGGACCTTGAATCAGGCTTGTCAGTTGCATTGCGGCCTGCACACTACCAGTGAGTAGTGGAACATGGGAACCTTGGGATTTTCTCTCTAGGAGATGTAGCGGGGCCAGCATAAAGGAGACACAGGGCCCGCTTCTCACTTATTCCATTGTTGCACTTGGGGAGGGGACAAAGCAGACTTTAAACCCTCATATTCTGAGGCCACAGAAGGGACTCAGGGCTGCATCTACTTATACTTGGCTTCCTGCTGCTCCAGAAGGGCCCAGGACAGTAGAGAATAGCTGTCGTGCAGTGAATTCTGGTTGTAACCAAAAATACCCCCATCTGCCAGTCCACCCACCACAAAGGGGATGGTCACATCCACTCTCCTACGTACTATGCCCCACCCTAAGGCCCCTTTATATTGCCACGGTTATGTACAAAGGCTCTAACAGAACAAAGATACTAGCTCATTGTCCTAACCTGTTCAATGTTGTTACTGCAAGCTGCTAAGTTATGTATGTTGCGCCCCAGAAGTGTTCGAACATATAATAATTTACAAATCGTGATAAACCCTTACCATCGACCTAAGTCCTACATATCTTCATTTGCAAACTATATAAATGTATAAAGACTAACAGATTTATTTATCACATGAGCTTTCGTGGGAGAAAATCCCACTTCGTCAGACACACAGAGCCAGAGAAAATCCATCAACTTCATGAAACAACTCACACAGATCCAGACTGACGAAGTGGGATTTTCTCCCACAAAAGCTCATGCGATAAATAAATCTTTTAGTCTTTAAAAGTGCCACAGGACTCTGTTGTTTTTCTACAATAGACTAACACGGCTACCCCTTTGGAATTTGTATATAAATATACGTTATTACAAACAATGTACTTGAAATGAGCAATACCCCACTGAATCAGGGAAAGAATCCCTTTTCTTACCAAATGCTGCAAGAGATCATGTCAACAATTCAACATTGTCATTTATTCCTTATTTCTAATAACAGTATGTTCACAAAGAAACCCTGCTACGTTCTCTTCCTATAGAGTACCTTAGAGTTCAGCAAAGATAAAAAGAAATCTCCATCTTTGTAATGACAGCTGAAGAGTACTGTGGTACCTTCTTTATCTAAATATCATGGATATTGAAATTAGGTTCCCCTCCAAGATGCCACGAGCCTATCTACATGCTTTTGAAGTGTTTGCCTGCACTCTTTTTGTTTTTTAAATGAATGAGCCTTATTCTAACAAAGAAGTGAAAACTGTCCCCTAATAATGTCTTTGTCTAAGAATTGTTGGTTAATATTTCATCTCCTCTTCTCTGAGTTGTTGAAAGATGAGTTCAGTGCATTTCTCCAACACATTAGTACTTGGTTAGATATACTTAAGGAAAAGACTTGGTTTATGAATAAAATAGGACTTCCACGATGAAAATTAAAGAAAAGAGGTTAAAATGGAAAAGAGTGAAGCAGTCAGACCAAATTCTATACAGGTTACAGTGCTCTAAATCCACTGCAGACTGGAGTTACTCCAAATTTATACTGGCATAACTGACGTCTGAATCCAGCCTGTTGTTGTTGATGTCCCAAATGATCCTACTAAAGAGCTACTAACTGTTATATTTTTAAGCCTTTATACAAGTTTTAAGCGAGAAATTGAGGCTTTGTAACTAATCTCTCTCTTGAAACGCTGAGTGCTTAAATGTCATTTTTGAGAAGAGGCCTATATGGTACTTTCAGGGCATCAAAACAATTAATCTGCCCCTTGTGTGGCTGAAACAGCACAGGAAAAAACTTTTCAAAGCTAACTGATGAGCAGTGTGGGCCTCGGGAGCTGCCAGGGAAGGCACATTTACCACTGATGAAAAATCAGGGAGCTATAAATCACTCTTCCCGTAAAAGCCTGGGAGAGCATCAAATTAAACTTTGTTAATTTCACTCTAAAAGAGCATATAATCTCTCCCTGATTTAGTTAATATAATCTAGATCCTAACGGTGGCTTAGAATAAGATTTTCAAAGCTGAATAGTAATTTTACATGCCTTAATTCTGAGGGGCTGAATTTAAGGCACCTTAAAGGACCTGATTTTCAAAGGACAGATGGGTATCACTTTATGAAAATGCCTCTTTAAAGTGTCTTTGGGTCCCCCAAAATCAAACCACCTAAAGTTACTAGTCACCTGAAAACCTCGTTAGTTAGTGGATTACATTGGCATTTTCTATTTATTATTTTAATTCAAACAATTTCTAAAAAATTAAATATAGCAACACAGAAATTGCACACGCAGCCCTCTGGAAGCAGTGCTGAAACTGCTGGATCACGTCAACAGACCTCTGCAGAGGAAAGGTCACAAGTACAACGTGAAAACAATCAAAGCTAGAACATAAACTGATGCTTGGTCTGCGTTGCGCGGCTCTGGCAACTCAAGGTATGCAGGTTACATTATGTGAGTAACGTAACTGAAGTCAACATACTTTGCATCAAGTAGCTGTGCTGTCTTCACTACACTATATCAACGAGAGATGCTCTCCCGTCAACATAGTGTATGCTTCCCATTCTGGTGGAAGGACAGGAGAATCACTCAGCAATCAATTGAGACCTGCTCAATCAATGCACCACTGCATCAATGGCCTCGGTGCTGATGACTAGACAAGCCCTGAGCGTCCAAAATTACAGCAAACGAGCTTTGTGTTGTGTGTTATAGCTCCTCCTGGATGGTGGACAATCAAGGGGACTGAAATCCCAAAGGCTGGGACTGGTTCAGAAGAGTTTCACTCCCTGAAAAAACCGACAGCAAGAATATCCCAGTCAAGCTTAATAGGCACAACTGGAGTACAAATGAAGAAGTGGTGTTGGAATAAACACGTGCCCAGACTTCTTAGGGTTTAAAGATCAACTGCTGTGTCTTTAGTTACATTTGCATGCAAAAAACAAGCCAGAGCCAAGACCAAATAGCTAACGGCTTGTTGCAATGGCTGGGGCTTTCAGTAGACTGTTAGGGTAGCCCCAGATTACTGCAGTCTAGCTGACAATGGATATAAGTGTGGGTGACTGTCACAAGGTCCTTATCAGGACAGTCACAACTTCTATGTCACTCACCAGCAGCCAGTCACCCTCCTAACAAATTATGCAAAGCGCGCCTTATTCCCACTTTCTGCTACTCTATGACTGCCGGCCCAGAGCAGAACAAAAGAGGCTTCAGTGTCAGATGAAAGCTCATGCGATAAATAAATTTGTTAGTCTTTAGAAGTGCCACCGGACTCCTTGTTTGTTTTGCTGAACTAGACTGATATGGCTCCCCCTTTGGACTTTAAAGAGGTGACGATACATAGAGTAAAACCAAGTGACAGTCAGTCCCCTAAGCTTGGAGAGGCAGAAGGAAAAACAAGGAAAGCAAGACCGGAGCAGATTAGCTGGGGCACAACCTGAACATATGTTCAGAAAAACAACAGAGTCCTGTGGCACTTTTAAAGACTAACAAATTCACGGCTACCCCTTTGGAATATGTTCAGAAAGTCAAGGTAGCAATTGCCAGAGTGAAGCAAAGAGACCTGAGAGTCTCCATTGGCCTGCACCGTTTGTAACCATTTACATTAGTGCAGAGTGTGACAAAACATACCTAAACCAGAATAGGAGCAGATTTTGCATCGGTGAAAATGACTACTCAAGGTGCCAGGGAATGGAAACTTTGGCCTATGACTCAGGGAGCAAGCAGGTGGACATAAGTTTAGCACAATAGGCTAAGATGAGTCTGTGGAGAGCTGTAAAAACCAGGCAAACAAATCGGACAAAGAAAACTATATTACCAAAAGAATGTAAAGTGAAACTGATCTCTCCAAACAGAAGACACATTGGTGGGCTTTTCTAGAGCTACCGCAATTACATACTAGGTATGCTTAGTCCAAAAGCCCATACGACTTATATAACTATTATCTCCCTGAAATTTCAAGTCCAGTTATTTCCATTAAGATCAACCAGAGCATATAGGGTGAGACACATCATACCACATATTTTACTTATTTATTTATTTGTAATTCTACTGAACAGAGCATTTTATTTCCCCGAGTGGTAATATATACTTGGTGGGTAAATCTATGTGAAAATGCAGCTTGCAGAAAGAAACCACATTGCCAGTGATCTACAACGCTGGACCCCATTTACGAAGCATTTTGATGAACACCAGCCACCCACGTAATATCATTATTGGTGCTATTAGACTGTTGTTTATGTCAAATTTGGAGCTCCAGCAGAGAAAGTATTTTAGGGTTACAGCACACTAGAGTTTTTATCAAACGTAATGGCAGCTGCAACAACTGTAAGAGTGAGGCAGTAACTCATTGAAGTTATAACATCAAAACTGGATGGTAAATAATTCAATGTGAGATTCCATACTTGATTTGAAACCGAGAAATGCAGGATACTAAACATCCCAGTCTGCATGTAATAAAAATGAAGCATTGTGTGGGTAAATCAAGGGGGATGTTACCATATGTTCCCTCTTCCCTTATCCCCAGCCAATATTTAGTTTCTCTCATGCTCTTGGATAATTGTGGAGAAAATTTAAGTGTGTCAAATTAGGGTACACAGTCATGGAAAATGAGACACACAGGGACAAGGTCTCAACCAAAGAGAAATTGTCACTGACTGATATTGTAATAGGTTTAATGTATACCTATTATCACACATTAGCTTCAATGAGAGTCACACATACGAAGTTAAAAGCAGAAGTTAGCCCACAGACTCCCTTTATAATGGACTAGATTCATGATTACAATCTGTTACAGCCATGTAAATCCAGAACTCCTTCAGTGGCACAGGATAATACCCCAAAGTGCAAGTGGCAAAGTATCCTAAGAACCACCATCTTGGCAAACTATCTTGCCCAACAGTACGACAAAGCACGAGAAATCTCAGGACAGAGCCCAGCCACTCTAAATTTCCACCAAATTTGGGGACTAAAAAGATTTGGCTAGTTTGGATCCAGATTTTTGGGTTGTTCTTCAAGATTTTCCAGGTTTGCCAATCACTGTTTTCAAGTTGGGTGGATACTTCTATGAGTATGAAGAAATACACTGAATTCTCCAATACATGTACAATTGACAAAATCAAGTATTCATTAATTTAAACAGAAATAGAGTGACTCAACAGGCTTAATTGTAATTTTTTTTCAGGTACCTTCTGCCTCCACTCCTGTAATAATATCTGAACATCTCACAATCTTTAATGTATTTATCCTCCTAAAACCCTGATGAAATATGGAATTGCTCTCATCCCATTTTACAGATGGGGGGAATGAAATACACTGTGACTAAGTGACTCGTCCAAGGTCACAAAAATGCATAAAAAGCCACAATCCTCTACTTTCCATTCTTTAAATATAAGGAAATAAACTCATCCAGGCAATACTGTGATGCCATCTAGAAAGTCCCATTCAATCATACCCATTTATTTTTGTTTTATGCCATCTGACTTTCTGTAGTCAAGAAAGCTTTGGACTTTGTTTTACTTTTTCAAACTTCTTTTTGTAGCTATGCTGGTTAATTTATCAATGAAATTTAAAATATTAGGAATGCATTACTCAGAATGTTGATTTCTTGACTAAATTTTACTTGCGTCTGTTGTGCCATTCACTTTTCGAATAAGATCAAGCATTATAATGGGGAGGAAAAAGAAGAAATGAACTCTTACTGGGAAATAATTCCTCTTTCTCTTTGCATGTTTAAGGATACTAAATATGTAGAATGGATAACAGGTAAATACTGAACTCTTATCAAGTTGTTTGCTTTTGGAATTCTTTTATAAATTCTTCAGATTCTATTTACATATTGTTTAATTACTCTTAAAATCACAGATCTGATCACATGAACGCAAAGGTGGCAATGTTAATTAACTTGAGATTCAATGCTTTTGTCATTCTGATAGTTTTACATGGATCAGGAAATAGTGTTAATAAAGCTAACTTACTGTGACAGGTGTAATTTCACGGATTAAGGAGACACTTGTGCAAGTGACAAATATAACCGAGATGCCTGAAATTTTGAAATGTATCATTCATTTTGTTTCAAGAGGTTTTGGCACTAACAGCTTATCATAACAGGATTAACATATAAATATTATCACAGCCAGCAGGATGTTTTTGAATAAATATTAACAGCAAATATTATGAGACTATATCAGAATAACTAATTAAGCCCAACTGTCAAATACCACTGGAAGTTTTCAGTGCCCTGTTTATTTCAGATTGGTAACAGCATTTCAGATTAATGGAGAAGAAACCATAATGTGTCCGTCTCTCCCCACATTCCTCACATTCACCCTCACACAATGTGAATCTGTAACAAATTAAATCATTACCTCTGTGATTAGTAGATGAGATTAACATCTCCACAGCCCTTATATTGTACAGCCATCTATTTAAATTCCCTCTATTTCCACGTACACCATGATAAAAAAAAGTTATAGGAATAACTTTCTCTATGTATTAATCAGTGACTCAGAAATGCTTTAACCAGGAAAACAAAATTGATTGAACAAGGCAGGGAAGCATCAAGTTGTGCCATCCTTGGGTTTCTCTTTTGGGTTTCTGTTTCACAATTCATCATGTACTTTCTCCCCAAACAAAGATAAAGAACTCTGTGCCTGAGTGCATATTGGGCTTCAGACATTTTTTACAGGTTTAGAGTTGCCCTATACACAATTTGAAGCAGGGTGTTTCTGCTTCCCTAAACATGGCTGATTCAAGAAGCAAGAATTCTTCTAATTCTGTAGACCTGAGTACAAATCCCTACTCTACCACAAACTTCCCGGGTCACCTTTCATAGCTGTGTAAATCCAGAACTCCTTCAATTGTGCTGGACTATGTCCCAAAAGCACAAGTGGCAAAATATAAGAAATGTCACATTGGCAAATTATTTTCTCAGGTTTGGGCACAGAGTACGAGAAATCTCAGGGCAGTGTTCTGTTGAGTCTGCCTTATAGAATCGGTGCTGGAGAAGAAAAGGCTTACTCACAAACAAGAAATGAAGATGGTTTAATTGAGTCTGAAGTTATGGTCCAGATGTGAGGTCATAATTTGTCTTCAGTATTAAGAAACAACTCTTTAAATTATAGATCTGATTAAGATTGGTAAAACTCTTTAGTTGGTGTTTCTAAACAAATGGAGAGCCATCTCCTCAGATTCCTCTTTACATTGATAAGAATTGATTATTTTTAGTATTAATTTGTACACAATTAATGTGAGGGTTTCATTCCAATCCAGTTCTGGGACTCGTGTCTTGATTTGATTGACTACCGAACTACAAAGGAGCATTCGCCATAGTAGTTCAGCTTTGATATTCTGTTTTTCATGATTTTATAAGTGTTTCAATTAATTTTAAAACAGATTCTGAGTTGCGATAAGCAGCATGAGTCCAGAACCTTTGAAGAGCTGGGATGGATACAAACAGTCAACCTAAAAACCTGACTAGTTCCCCCCAGTAATCTTTGGTTCTCCCCTGCCTTCGATATCAAAGCCCCAAACCAGCAATGAACTCTATGGGGGCAGAGACTTGCTGGGATGCAGGGGGCTGTTCATGCAGAGCTGATTGGAGAACTGGAACCTAAATCACATTATTGGTATATTTGCAGTAGTACCAAGGCATTCCCTATAGCCGGCATGTGGAAGAATAGGGAACATGCTTCAATTACTGATTAACCTTATGTTGTGATCTAATGGAAACAGCACATTTTAAAGGGCAACCTTTATGCTTAGGAGAAAATTGAAAAGAAATACGTAGCCAAACTTTGCTACATTTTACTGAGACCTAAATTGGAGCCAGGAGGTGCCGCCCAGCACAACCACAAAAATGGAAAGGGAGATGGCGAGAGATAATTCTCTGCCGTAACAATTGCTTTGGGCCTGATCCAAAAACCACTGAAGTTAATGAAAAGGCTCTCAATGACTTCAATGAGCTTTGAATCAGGTCTAGTGAGAATCTTTCTGATTCTTTTACTGAAGGGACAGCTGTGATGTTGGGCACATATACATTCCTTCCCTAACCAACAAGCATTCCCCATGCTTTCCCAGGAATAGTGACTGAAGTGAAACCAAAAAGGTATCAAACATTTATTACTGAAAACACTCAGCTGCAATTAGAAGCTGAAACTAACTGTGTTAATCTAGGTCAGCCAAAGACGAACTTTTAAAGACGAACAAATTTATTTATCGCATGAGCTTTTGTCTGACGAAGTGGGATTTTCTCCCACAAAAAGCTCACGCGATAAATAAATTTGTTAGTCTTTGAAAGCGCCACAGGACTCCTTTAATTTTTTTAGGAGACAGTGTACTACAGGGGTGTTGCTGGATAGCAAAAGGATCCAGGGCTGTGGCCCCCAGCCCACCCCCTGTTAGCTCCCCCCCAGTTAGGCCACACCCCTAGAAAGAAGAGAAGGGAAAGAAAGACGGAAGAAAGAGAAGGAAAGAAAGAAAAGGAGGAAAGAAAAGTAAAGGAAAAGGAAGAAAAGGAGAAAAGAAAAGAAAGCGACAAGGCAGCCCCGGAAGAGCCCAGTTGTCGGGCTCGGGCAGAGGGACTACGGGGGCTGCCATGGCAAAACAGCAGCCCCGGAGGAGCTCTGCCGCTGGGCTCGGACTCGGGGGGGGGGCCGCGGGGGCTGTCGTGGCAAAGCAGCAGCCCTGGAGGAGCCCAGCCGCTGGGGTCGGGAGGCTGCCGGGCTGTGCAGGGGTCCGGGAAGCCTGCTCGGCCCCCACCGGCTCCCCAGCCCGCCCAACCTTCCCAGTCCCAGCTCCCCAGCACTCCCCCGCCCAGCCCCCCTAACTTACCTGGCCGGAGAGCTGCAGGGGCGTCCGGTGTTGGGCTGGCCCCCATTCCCCATCGGCTTCCCCGCCCGCTCGGCCCCTGGCCCTCAGTTTCCCATCAGCTCCCCGGCCCACCCAGCCTTCCTGGTCCCAGCTTCCCCCCACACGCCCCACCCAGCTTACCTGGCCGGAGAGCTGCAGGGGCGCCCGGCGTTGGGCTGGCCAGGAGGCTGCTCCCACCCTGAACATGCTCTTTTGGAGCATGCTCAGGGCGGGAGATTTGAAAACTCCCCAGCCCAGCTGCTGCTCCCAGCTGAGCAGCAGCCTGCCTGCAGGGCAGAGCGGAACATGCGTTCCACCGGAGTTTTCTGGGTTCCTGGGCCCCGGAATAGATTCGGGGCTCAGGCTTTTCTACCCGGGGCCGGCGCCCTGCCAGCCCGACGACAACGACGCCTCTGGTGTACTACCCAATTTATTACACCGCACACATGTAAGAATGGAATGTCACTTCTCTGAATGTGGATTAAAAAATCACTAACAAGAACGTGGGTTGAAACCTGATATGTGTTTCTTAGTTCCTTCTGGAAATGTTAGGATACAAACTGAAGACTGTAATTAACAAGCCATTAATACAATGCCAGACCAGAAGCAAATAATTTGAAAAGACTAAACAATGTGGCTGAACTAAATTCAAAGAGCAAAGCTATTGTAAAACTACTGGAAATGACCTACCTGTTTTCAGAGGTAGCAGATTTCCTCTGACAAACAATAACAGCTGGTGCATATTTCCCAGTATAATCCACACTCTCTCTGACGTCCCATAAATGCGGGCTGCTGGCTCTTACGCTGAAAATATTCACACCTTTCTTAACCTTTGCCCTAAAAGGAACAAGAGGGTATGTCAAGCATTAGATACAGCATTTCATTTCAGCTCTTCATTTTTTTCTCATTACTGGTCCTCTAGAGATGTACTGCTCATTCTAGACGGGCCACATTAGTGGGAGGTAAGGATATAATGGAATTAAACCCCCCCATACTTTAAAAGGAGCAATGTCAAGATAATAATGTTGTTGATATAGAGCAAATAGATCTGGATTTACACTTTCTTCCCACAACATACTAGATCACTAAAACCAAAAGAATGTTAAAGTTCTGCTACAATTTTTCACCATTTATACTACTTTTATTTTAAGCTTTTCCAAGTCATTTTGACAATGAAACTAGCTTACTCAGTTATACTTTCGGTCCTACGGTTCCCCATCCTGCAAACTCTTAAGCACCTGCTTATCTTTACACATGTGAGTGCTTCAGTTTCAACAGAATGACTTACATGCACAAAGGACACAAAATGATGCATGAACTTGCTTGGAGGATTGGGCTTCAGGTATCATGGTAATGGGAGGGGTTAAGACTAGAAAGACCAGGCTTGGAAGAGAGATAGGCACAGACTTCCTGCTCTCATGCACTACCCAATGCACCTGATCTGAGGTTACCAGTGCTGCAGGGAAACCGATTAATTTAGTAATCTCTTTTCTTTCTTTTGCTTCTTTATTTTCAGATTTTGCAGATTTTGCAACTACCAATTTTCTCTCTTTTTACTCCCTGCCTAAAAAATTCTAAATATGTGAATTTAGCCACGTTGACATTGTCCCTTTTTCATTCCAGCTTTCTATAATGTTGGTGAATTGACAGTTTCCAGTGATGTGAAATTTTGGCTTTCAAAGATTTTTTTTTTTTTTTTTAATAGAAAACAATGTGGTCAAATATCCCAACACGTGATATGTCACAAGATGAGCCCCTTAACTAAATTTGTTAAAGAATCTCATATAAGAAATGCATTCAGCACTCTGGCAAGTCAATTCTGAAACCAAAGAAACGTGAGTGATACGTTTGGCATGCATGGAGCTAGCACTAATGATAGAAAGTGTGATCGGCTCTGTCTCGCTACAAGATTTCCTAGGGCATCTTTTAAAAGCAGCATTCGGACTGCGAAAAGGGCCTGGGATTCTTTCTACAAATTGGGTGCTATCGTTGTATCAGATTTAATCTCCTGGTAGCACAATGGTAGCTGTTATTAGTTGGCAATTTCCTTAGCTCATCAGTAAGAATTATTATATGGAGACCAGATAATTTGTGCTCAGGAGCTTCTATGCCAATTTTACAATATGCTGCATTGTGAAGCTGGCTGTGATGTCCATTCCTAGCTCAGTTATAAACATCCCTCAGGAAGATGGACCACTGGCCAGAGGAGAGCTGTGGAAATTAACTCGCTGTCCACACAGATTTACTAGAAAGAGTGTCAGAAAGACATGATAAGGTGAATGGAAACTGATGGCAATCTGCAACTTCAGCTGGTCCCAATGACTGCGGTGATGAAGAATTTCAGTTGCTTCTGCCTACTTTACTGCCCCACTAGTATGAGTCCCAAGTAGGATTTAGGAACCTAAATGCTTTCGAGGATCTGAGCCTAAATGATGTCATTGGGCGGTGTGGTGCTCATCAGCTCTCAGGATCAGGTGACAAAATAGGTATGAATCTACCTAAGGCACACCCTCTCCCATTACCATAGCAACCGCTTGACAGCACCCTGTGAGGAGGCTACCTTCCCCCATTTTGAATAGGGGAAATTGAGGCACAGAAATGCTACGCACCTTGTTCAAGGTCACACAGAAAATCTGAACCCAAGTCTCCCACACGCTAGACTAGAATCATAACCACTGAACAGATCGTCTTTCCTCTCTAGCACAATGGCAGCATTTTATACCCACAAATGAGCACCCAAATGAATGGAAACAGAAAATCAGGTTAGAGAAATGGTGTAAATGAGCACCCAAAAACCATGCAAACAGAAAATCGGGTCCAATATACCGGTATTATATAGATCTATATTTGTATGTGTCTGAGACATAGAGTACACATATATAAAACACAGACACAGATTTCTCTTAATTATGAGTGTGTCTGTCACAGTGTACAAAGAAAGGATAGTTGTTGGACCAAAGGACAAATACATTTTCATTCATACAGATAGAGAAACCAGTCAGGGTTAAATAAAGGGCAACCACAGCACCAAGCTTTTCAGCGTCAAGAAGTGTAGAAGTGGTCAAAATGTCCTTGCAATCTGACCGCTCCACTAGGCACCTTTATATCATTTTAATAATGTAAATTCTCCTTTACACTGCCAAAACAGTATAAAGGTACCTTAATGCAGAGGTGGACAAAACTGGCTCACAGCTTGGCACCAGCAATTTTACTTTTGGTCACCAGAAGGTGCTTCTCTGTTACATTCTACAGTGGAACTAGGTGACAGGCTACTAAAACTGGCCACCATGGTGACCAGAAACGTACATTTGTCAAGGCCTGCCTTAATGTAAATGAGAATTGGGCCCCGTGTCTTATTTCTGCTAAAAAAAAAAATAAGCCACAGATTTAAAATGAAAAGAATCTTCTATTTCCATATCTAAACCATTTTAAAGAGTTCCAAAAAAGGCAGATGAAATCACTGCTACTCTTCTAGCTGCTTTTCTTTAAGAGCAGGGCTTGTGGAGCAAAGCAGTAGAATGGTCACACAAATACACTGATAACTTGAGCTTCTTTACCCTTGACATTCACTTCTGATATTTCAAAACAAACACAGATTTTTGCATGCCTTCTGGGTAATTGTGGTCTAAGGATAAGAACTCCTTTTAAAGGGTTTTGATAAGGTCTAATTTATTCATCTATTAACAGCCCTAAACCCCTAATTTTACTGAAAATAATAATAGAACTAGATTGCTGTTTTCTACTGAATTAGAGGTTACGAGCTTTTTTTAGCTGAGTCGGTTATAGATGCTCCTGTAATTACCACCAGAGCTTTGATTCCAACGAAGGCTAGTTTTATTACTTTACGACATTATTCTCTTCAGTGTCTGGATATTTTGTTCGCTAATACTGCATTGCAGAATTCTCTTCACTTAATTTACCTTGGCATTCACATTTAATTATCAAGGAGTGACCTGGAAGAGATTAGATTAAGACTAACAAAAGGCGTGCTATTTGTCAACACACAAACCTAAAGCTGGCCGTTCTTGAAGCAAAAACTATATGAGTATTGTCAGGCTTCAATTAACTTCTTCCGTATCGCTCTTGTGCATGTGAGAGAGAGAGAGAGAGAGAGAGAGAGAGAGAGAGACTGCCCTGGTTATAAGGCAAATTGAGTTTTAGACCACTTTACAGCACCTCTTAAGTGCACCCCTAAGGTGACTGGCATCTTCTTCTGCATCTCTCTCAGGGGAGGAACCCCACAATTCAAGTACCGGTGGTAGCCTCCCCTGTAACACAACAAGCCCAAAGGTATTTGATACCCACAAGAAAACGTCTCTCTGGGAACCTGTGACCTACTGTGATTGACATGATCCAAAACCAACTTCTTCTAAAGAAACCTACTGTTTATTCACCCACAGATAAATAAAAAGCAGGGAATAAAGTCAAAACAACAAAAGTCTCCCCTTCTTTGCAAGTCTTTAGCACCTTTCATAGAGCCAGCCCCCCTGCTCCTGGGCTGGGAAAAACACACTGCATTGCTATGTTCTCTCAGTAGGGTGTATCTACTCAATATAGTTAACTCGCGTGATTGACAATGGGGCTTCAGCATCCAGATTAGCCGAACCTGCGTGTGCACATCCTGACTACGGAGGCTTATTCATATCACTGTGCACTCTGTGTTTCTCCACTCACCCATACGTATCTGGTGGCACATCCCATTGTTCTTTGAGCTGAGATGCTCTGGGATTCTTTCCCAGTCAATGGTGGGACAACTCGTCTGTCCCACCGAAGAAACTGTGGGAAGGCATTGGGGCGCTATTAGCACTCAAGAGATTTTTTCTGCATCCTCATTGCAAAATGAGCAGGTTACAGCTTGAGTTAAAACGGAGCCTGGGTTCTACGAACACTCCCTGCTTCAGCTAACCTGGCCTTGGGTCAAGGATTTTCTATGTGGATGGTAGGTGGGTTTGTGCCAATACCTTGGAAAGAGCCTAGAGTAACAGTGCAGAGAACATGTACCCTCTATCAGAGACTCACCTCTAACAATTGTTGTCAGCTCACCCCTCCTTCCTCTCTAGGCAGGAGCCTTAAAGAGTTTAGTGTCCCTTTGAACTAACAAGGACTAATAAATCTATTTATCACATGAACTAAGGCTCTGACCTTGTTATAACAAGCCTCTTATCACATCTAAAAACAGACAGGCAGGTATTCCCCCCTTGTTCTCTTTAGGATGTTTGATATTTTCCTTGGCGATACCTTATCTCATTCATTATTTCACTTCCTGATTGTTTATCCCTAACATCCTCCTTTGAGTTAACTCCATGCAATCCAGCAGAACAATATCAAGCAATTAAACTGAGGTACATATGATAATCATTAAAAGCAGTTCAGATCTCTCATTCTCCACACTGACTCAGTTCTCAGCAGGTCAATCTAAGGGCAGAGTCAGGACCATATAACCAGCACATTTAATAACCTCTGCAGACTTCCAAGAGGCACAGACTTTGGTAATCTGGCATTGTTGGTTCCAAGGACATTTAGTTGGGAAATGGTAAATATTTTCTGCAAAGGCTTTCCAGAAAAATTAACAATTTTTATTGTCTTCCCATTTTCTTCCAATTTCATTTTTTAAGGGTTCTGAATATTTTATGCAGAAATATTCCAGCTTTCAATCAAAACCCCAACATTTTAAATGAAAAATAGAATTTTCAGTGAAAAATTTTGGAGGGGGGAGCAGGGAAACAAATTTTAACTTAAAACAATGGAAAATTTTCACCAATAATATACACTGGGTGACTGAGGGATCATTTTAAAAATACAGACATGCACACATGTGATGTTTTTTTTCCTTTTTTAAAAAGAAGTTTGATCAACATTTTCTGTGAAAATGAAGAAAACTGCCCAACAGTTTTTTTTTACAGAATGCAGGAGAAGAAATCTAGCCCACAAATTTCTGGAAAAAAAAGAGGGATTTAGAGAGTGTGTGTGTGTGTAAACAGCCAAACAAATCCCCCTGCTTCTCTAAAAAACTATATCCTCTTTGACTCTACATGGTCAATGACTGCACAATGAAGAAAGTTGTAACCATCTATCCAGATATGTTTCTGTGGTTTGCATCACTGTTTGCTTTATGTACTACAGAAAGTTATTTACTCCTAGTCTGCAGCTATGAGACCTTTGTAGACTCAGCATCTTCACAAATCGGTCCCTGTTAGCAATGCCCTTGGGACTAATAACCCACTGAAAACTTGTCAGTGGTGGCAGGGTACAAGGCAAGGAGTGAAGGAGAGGGGGAAAGGTGCTTTCAGGGGGAACTCCTTAAATTGATACCTCACACCTGAAATCAAATGCGTGTTCTCCTAAGCACATAAAGTCAGTGACTTGACTTCCCAGTTCCATCTCATGACCCACTAAACATCATGCTTACTCCAGTGATAAAAAGAGGCTTCAAGTCATGCAATTAAAATGCAGGAGATGCCCTTTTTCATTTATCAAAGTGTCTGTTTTAACATCGCCCCGCTTTCTTCATAGTTTACAACCAGTTAGCACTTAGCTTTCAGCCCGTATCATTACTGCAGGCTGGTAATGGCTGTGAAATTGTTACTTAAGTGTTGTATAAAATAGAGCAGCTGGCTGGTGAAAAATAACAGTGTTGCATGAGTGCCAGCATACAATGTCAACCCAACATCAGGTCTGAAACACCAAGGGGAAGAAAAAAAAAAAAAAAAAAAAGAGAGAATTCACTCTCCAAGACCAGTAAAAGTAGATCAAAACCAGGTTGTGCTTAAGGGAATGGCAGATATTCTTACACTGGCCAGGACTGTCCTATCCATGACCCCTGAAGGCATTGTGCCTGCACCACACATATGTCATGAAACGACTTGCTCCCCTCCCCACCAAACCAACCGCAAAACCATTGCTAAAAAGAGATGTTTCCAATTTGTGAAATTGATTCTGGTTTTCTATTACTGCAAGTGCTCAAGGCAAAGACGTGTAGAAATCTTTCATGTATCTTCCAGGAAAGTAAGCTATGCTCACTATTTATACAGAGCCTGTTAGCGACTGTACTTCCATAAGCTATCATCTCGTTACGGGGGGCTGTTATAGTGTGATGGACGTGTGTGTGTGTGGGGGGGGGGGGGTGAGGGCGGATTTTCAAATGCACAAATAGGAATTAGATATTGAAGTTTCACTGACTTTCAGCGGGTGCCTCATTTTCACTTGTGCCTTCGGATATCTCCTCTGTAATTCATAGCCATTTAATGAGCGACGTAGGGGGTCTGGGGTTTTTTGTCTGCTTGTACTTTTTATCACTCAGCTGGTCCCCAGATGTTGTACTGAACTGTCCAAAGAAATATCTGACCCCAAGAGATGACATTCCTCATGGTCCTGGTATTCTCCTCCTTCACGGTGACAGCTGCAGAACATATGAGAGGGGTCTTTACCAATTCATTCAGGTTTTTAATGCCCCACAGACTGAATGGCTTGTTAGCCAAGCCAATGGACTATATCTGTTTGATGGGTCCATTTGAAGCACCCAACAAACTAGATGAAAATGGGAAAAGGGAAAGTTTTTGAGCTATCTAAAAGGAAGGACTGTGTTAGCAAGCTGTAAGTTTTGGATATTCGTGTTGAGAGCCGAGGAAAGCAGCAACCTGAGCCAGCAGCTAAATGCCCCCCCAAAATTCCCTACAAAGCATCCAGAGTGACACCTACCAGGTGACACGGTGTGCTGCCCAGTTATACAAGACAGGGTGGTGACAGTGGGAAGACAGTGGGAGAAGGGAGATGCTGAGAGTGTTGCTAATACTAACTCTAGCTCTTTCTTCCCTGTCAAATAATGTCATTCCTTGCTCTAGCCCTGACTCAGGTTAGAAATGGAAAAACCCTAGTAGGCCAGCTAGTCTGTCACCTCCACCGAGGCAGGCGTGGCCCTTGCCATGGACTTTCTTGTGCTCTATTAATGTCTACATTGAAAGAGGTTGTGTGGTCTGAAGCAGCAAACTTCAGTCTTCTGCCCTGGGCCATCAAATTCTCTGTCGAGCACCTCTAAAATTATTCAAATTCAACAGCTTGAGAGCAAAGTAGTGAGGGACAGGAGACCACATGGGGAGGTTGGAGCACGAGATGGTCGCTCTCTTCCAAAGCAGTCCACACATATTTGGAGAAACAGCACTCCAGTTGCCAAGCACAGGGAACGCTCTAACTGGAACTCCATGCCTAATGCAATCGATGAGTTAGTAAGGTGTCATATATAAGTACACTCAGTGAACCATCCTCTCCAGGCTGGATCCAGCGAAGGTCACCATACACCAAATGCATGTTGCTCTGATGAGGTCATCCTATCCTAATGGACGTCAGACACATACATGCTCACATTTCATCCCCAGCATTTTTCTGGGAGCCTCTCTTCTTCCCCAGCACTTGATTCTGAAGGTTGTGGAGCAATGCTCAGAATCAGGCCTCAGGCCTCTTTCAGGCACATGAGTAGAGACTCAGTAAATTCTTCACACCCTTCCTAACTATCCCTGTGTTCCTCTCTCTCCCAATAGGTCCAAAGATGAGCTTTAAAATCAAGGTGAAAAACATAGCTTACCAATGCAGCTTTCACTCACACCCAGAGCTGATTACCCAGCAATAACCTATTTCTTATCTTGCCCTGAATGTGGTAGCACCTGAAGATGCTTGTACATAAAGGGCTGTATTAAAATACATTATAATGTGTTTAACCTGAAACAGAACCAGACTGCACTGGAGAGCAGTAATGAAAATGTTTGCTTTTATATCAGCACCACTTAAATAATCAGAGTTTCTCTAGCTGGATTTTTTTTCTATTTTTTTCCAGTGATAGACCTGAAACCACACATTAGAGCTGGAAATCTGGAGAACATGAAACCTAGTAAACAACTGAATAGTGTTGAGATGAAAAAAATACCAAGAAGAGTGCCAGAGAGACAGATGCTCTAGGTAGGTCAGGGATAAAGCCAAGTTAAAGGTTCACAATGAAATCAGAAACAAAAGGGAAAGTGATGGGTTGCAAGTTTCAAAGGTGTAGATGTGTCAGTCTAGTTCAGCAAAACAAACAAGGAATCTTGTGAGACTTTCAAAGACTAAGACATTTATTTATCTCAAATTTATTTATTAACGGAAGCTCACGTGGTAAATACGTTGCTTAGTCTTTAAGGCTATGTCTACACTGGCAAGTTAGGTCGACTTAAGAAGGCTGAAGTCAACCTAACTTAAGCCCGCTCCACACTAGGCTTTCATTAGGTCGACTTAATAAGAACTGCAGGGTATTGGAACTAACCCTGAGTAGATCAACCTAACCCTTCCTTAGGTCGACCTAAAGCCAGGGCGGACGCATAAGTTAGGTCGACTTACTAAGTCCCGGTTAAGGGTAATCACTTTGTGAAGTTGACCTAACTTTTCCTAGTGTAGACATAGCCTAAGAGTGCCACAAGACTCCTTGTTTGTTTTGATGGGTTGCAGGCTCCTTTAAAGTTTATAATCACTAAACACATGGTAAGGTTTCTCCAAAAATCTTATGAACCCATCCTCAGGCGCGGGGGTGGAGGGAAGAGAGTAACTTCTCTATTTGCTTTATGACGCTACTCCTAATAGTCAAAAGCCTTCAAAGGACTAGGGCTTATCTATGTAAGTGACCACCTCTCCCCCTGTCATGACTGCTGGGACTAGGGGTGAGACTCTCAGACGGTGGGGCATTCTCAACAGATGGCTCTCTAGAACCGGAGGAGTCTGAGTGCAGCCATCTTTGACGACTTCTCTCTCTTTGCACAAGCCTCTTCCCAATAGTGATGGCAGCACACTGGACTAGCCATATTTCTCCCACCGATCAAATTATCCCCAGTGCAAACCAATAGTGCAGCGAGAAGTGGTTGGAAAGTGTCATTCTTGTGACGCCGGCTGGATGAGGGGGACCATTTATGATATTATTCAACGCCCGTAGGTCAAAATTACAGTAATTCATGTGAGACATGCAATGTCAGGTACCATGAGAATTTGCCAAGTATGATGATATTGTTTATTTATGCCCGAAGAAATGTAAATTTACGTCCAAAGAAATTTGTTCATCTTTAAGGTGCGACAGGCCTCTCGTTATTTTTTCTGTACACAGACTCACACGGCTACCCCTCTGGATATGGCTTATGTTCATGTGTCATATTGGTATTAGAAGTTCTGGATGTGTCTGCTGTACCTGTATTTCACTTTGTGCTGTGTTTCTGGGCAACACCCCAAAGATGCCTGCAGCATGAGCTTCTGAGGGGCCCATTAAGGAAACTCAAAGGTACGACGGGCCCAGGCAGGGAAGCTGGGGCTACACCTGATAACTCGCCAGGACTTACTCATGTAATCCTAGACTTCATCTTATTTATTTCGGTAAATTCCACAAGTAACATGGCAAAGGCCAAGAGACATAAAAGGCAGCTGTACCACATCCATTTTGCCTTCAGTCATCAGTCCTCAGCTTTCACCTACCTCTGGATCAACTCATCTGCAACGGAAGCTGTGAAACAAAGGACTGAGACCCATCTAGGTACTGGATGTACAGCAGAGGAACGACACTACCCTGAAAACGCCACAATTCTACTGGAAGCCTGATATAAAGGGACTTTCAAATCATTTGTATAGATCTGCTCGCTTTAATCATTTCACATGTCTTATTGTTGGTTTCTTTCCTTTTATAATAAATCTTTAGTTTTAGTGACCAATGGATTGGCTGGCAGTGTGGTATTTTGGGAAAGATCCAAACTTACATTGATCTGGAAACATGGCTGACCCTTTGGGGTCAGGAGAACCTTTTTGGTAAAGAGCATGGGGTTTTAAATAACTTATCTCTTTACGGCACCTACTGGCTGATTGGGAGCCAGAGGCTGAAATGCAGGAAAGGGGGCTGTGTGTATTTCTTGATGACCAGTGTGTGGAATGGAAGCATTGTTCGTGGCTGGTAGGGAAGTCTGACTTCTGTGTTACCCACTAGTGCTGGGACAATCTGCTCTCCTTTTGCAACCTGCCCTGACTTTGGCGTTTTCAGGCAGCTACCGTAAGCACACAGAGGTCACACATCTCTCAGCATCGGTACTTTTAATGACATGTATAACATCAGACAATGTAGCGATGGGAAGTAAACTCACGAAAGAGAGGATTTTATTATTCAAAACTGCTCTTCACAGCTGAGGGTCTTTCCACCAGAGCGCAGGGTGGCCTCCATGCAGCACCCCTTTAGCAAACCCAACTGGAACTTCCTCAACCAATGGAAGCGAAAGCATAGCTGAAAATCGGGTGACTTTTGGGGTGGAGACTTAATAAGGATTTAGGAACCTAATGTTAGGCATCCACATTGGAAAGTTGGGGCCTGTAATTTTAGATCAGCTTCAGCTCAGTTTAAAAGCACTGGGATTTGTACTTCAGGACTTAGTGTACGAAGTCAGCTTTGGGAAAGCTGACTTTTTTCCTCCCTTGGGATACTTCACACAATCGGTGTGTTGCCGGTTGCTTTCAGAAAAGATGCCTCAAAGATTCTCCTGGTTACACTAATAGATTTGTTGATTGAAAATCCACAGCTGAAGAGAATCGGGAATCCCTTATAGATACTGATGAAGTTAGAATAATTTGTGGAGAGCAGTCTAGCACAACATAAGCTATTTAAAGCTGTATAATATACCCACAAACTCTTATTAAGGTCTGTGGTTTTCAGCCCTGTGAGACAGAAACCAGCTATCATTATGCACCACCATGAAAGCAGATTAAAATTAAATCAATCTGTTTATCTATGGTCTTGCAATGCAGCTTTCTCAAAACCTAACATGTTCTCTATCTAATTAACATTTCAGGAGGAAAAACCATTCTACCCAGACTCTTGAACAACCCCCTTCAAATTGGGGTATTAGGAAAGTAAGTCCCAAGAGGTTTTATAGCCAAATGTAATTAGTAAAAGGGCACAAGACCAATTTAAGCCTCAGAAAATGAATTGTGCATGTCATGAGTTAAATAAAATAGATCTCTTTGGAATATATGTCTCGAGTTGGGCAAAAATTGTCTGCCTTGCTTGTGGTTCTATGTTTGCATGTGTGGGGGGGGGGGGGCCGCTTAGATTTTCTTTTTGTAGTGTTCAGGCAGAAAGTTAATATGAAAAGCATGTTTTGCAAGATGAAAGCTAAACTGTAAAACCCACTCATCCCTGGAGTACTAAAGGGGAAAGCATACAAGCTGATTCAAAACAGAAGTAAATATCTTGTAGCTCGCTGTTCTGACTTCCATCCACTTACTAGAAAAACCCTTAAAAACTTGGCCTCAGATCTCAGTGGGAATTGAGAGTTCTCAGAACCCTGTAGGATTAGGACCTTCAGGTTTCCATTTTTAAATGTTGGCTCCAATGAGCAAGTGTGTTGCTTTATGATGTTATCTCAGGACACAACATCGGGAGGCTGCAATGTCATCACACCGTGGCCTGATATACCAAGTCAAGAATATTGTGTTGTCGTATGATACCATGATACAGCACCCCTGGGTCCCAAAACCGGTCCCATGAAACTTACAAAGTTTTGAAAATCCACACAAGGTGCCCCTGGGCATGATAACCCTTTAGCTAACATGAGAAAACAGCTGTCCCACAAGGCTACCCCGTGTGTGGCTGTATGGGACTTGGTGCTACATTCTAAATTTAAATGGGTCTGAGGATCCCTCTCCTCTCAATCCACACATAATGTGCTATCAGAAACTCACCCCTCTTCTGGATTTTTTTCTTTATTTAATTAACAACCAACATGAGCCTTAATCTGAGCTGCCTCCTGCACTGGCTATTCCCAGAGCCTCTTCTGACAACGCCTTGTCTCTTTCCCTAGCTTTCCTTTGTCTTACGAAGATTCTCAACTTCTTATATTCCTGAGCTAGTGCGAAAGATACCAACCTGATCTAACAGCGTGAGTCACGAGACTAGCCTTGCATCTTCATCAGGGTCCTAGCAGCTGATTGCTAGGAAAACGGGAAACGGTTTTTCTTGTGTTGTCTCATTGCATAGCAATATGGCTGTTTGGTAGCATCATCATGCTTACTGTACGGGATGCAACCTGCATCGCAGAGCAGTGAGCAACCGGAAAAGAGCAGCAATATATCCAGAAGTGCCTTTAACATGGCTGCTAGATGCAAGCAAACCCTCATTCCTGGAATTAGCTAAAATGCCGCTATTAGCAGCGATGGTGTTATAAACTAGGGACACTGATGAGGTTTTATTGTATGAAGGACAGAACCGGGACCCTGCCAACAGCCATGTATCAGCTGGAATTATGAGGCCAGCCCTCAGGTGGTTTCATTGAAGTGTCCGTCTTTGTGCTGTTTGTAGTTAGGGGACTGGCTGCAGAGGAAATTGATCTTCTGTTTATCCATAGGCCACTCACAAGCGCAGGGCCAGTAATGACGACTCTCTGTTACCTGGAATATCTGCATACCACGTTTTCAACCAGCAGAAGTTAATTGGACAATTCAACGTGAGAGCAAAATGTGTGTGTGTTCAAAGGAATGGGGGAGTGTGTTTATTTATAAAAATGGGAAGTAGAGATGAAGAGAGTTGCCTGCTGGTCTAGAGGCAGTAACGGATTCTGTGGTTTGCTTCTGACTACAGCCAAAATGAGATCTTTACAAATGTATATGTATGCAAATACATGATGCAAATGCTTATTTTTTTCCCCTAAGGTAGTTGTAAAAAACTACCGAATTGTGGCAAAAGCTGTTTACCAGCCTGGGTAGTAAACTCATTCAGCCTGCAGCCCTTAGCTACCTTAAATGTTATTAAAATCCAGGTCAGATTTGAGGAGGGCTGGGAATGATAGCACTTCATGCGTAGATCTCAAAGCCCTTTCCAACAAACAAATCAACAGCTCAAGTGTAGACTTTGGGACTGGGTAGTGGCTGTAGATTGAATTATTCTATTTTGCAGATGGGGAAACTGAGGCCAGGACAACTGAAGGAACTAGCTCAATCTCTCGCAGCAAGCAAGTGGTAGAGTTGGTCTCCTGAATCCTGTTGGGACACTCCAAAGATACTGCAGAATTACCCATGTGTGAGGCTTCTATTCAAGGTTCCATTTACCAGGGGAAATCAGGTGAAGACACCGCCTTTAGCTGCCAGCATTTAGCATATTTCCTCTTACTGATTTAACTCTTAGCCACCACTACACTCACTTCCCAGCCTCTCCATTCAGAAAGTCTACATTGCAGCTAATCTTTCTTCGGTTTTTTTTAATCTAGCCCCCGTTACACCAGACCCTGCATTCCCTTGATCTGAACGAATAAACTGTAGAAAGACTGCTACTAAAACATAGGGAGAGATTTAAGACTGAGGTTAAAGTGGATACAGCGACAAGACAGCATCTTGCATTTATACAGCACCTTTCATCTCAAAGAAGCCCAGCATACTTCCTAAAGACTGAAACTTGCTAGCACGTGTGGTACTCTGCTCTGCACTGGCTAGAGTCAGAATTGCTCGATTACACGTCATAGTAAAAGTCCTACAGTTCTGGGTGTAACTCATGCGATAAAGAAGCTGGGTTCTGCCCCTTTTGTTTAGCATAACGCCATTTCCGAAATCCACGTGTGCTCACAGTCATACTCGAAGTACAGTTCAATGAGGTAAGGTGATACAAAAAATGCTTTACTAAGAAGCTGAAAGCAACATTCAGCAGCTAGGGCTGCGCTGTTCCAGGTTTTCACTCACAACTCCTTCCAGGGTGTGGAGCGACAACACACACAACCAACGAAAGAGAAACATGACCTCCCTAGGACAAACTTTAGGCTGATCAGTGAAAATGAGTCAACGCTGTTCCCTAGCAACTTCTGAGCACTGCAGATGAGAAAGCGTTTTGTGAACTGTGCATATAACACACAGGATTCCCTGCACCTACCACTGAAATGCAGTCAGCTCTAGGGGGAACAGTGCAACAGTTTAACAGAAAGGAACAACGCTGCACTTTAGCAAATGCCAAAAAGTGAGGAAGAATACTGTATCCTGTTCCAGAGGGGTAGCTGTGTTAGTCTGTGTACAGCAAAAACGAGAGTCCTGTGGCACCGTGAACATTTGTTAGTCTTTAAGGTGCCAAGGACTCTCGTTGTTTTTACTGTATCCTGTGAAAACAACATTTCCATTAGCCTTTTACTTCCAATAGGCCCTCATCTCCTAGATCTGTCCTCTATTCAACAACAAGCCTGTGAAATGTTCAAACTATTTATACACGGTATAAGGAAGAAGAAGAAGGAGAAGAAACACAGAGTAATCCTTGCAGCAAATATAAAGCCTGATTCTGCAAACCTTTACTCACTTGAATAGTCCTACTGGATTTAAATGAGGCCACTTGAAGGCTTCGCGCATCAAGACACAGTACTGAAAATGTGACACAAACGGTGCAGAACATAAATTCCATAGTGGGGAAATACAAATAGCTGGATCACTCCAAAGGATTTTGATTATTCTAAAGCAGGTATTCACTTAGCAATTCCAATAGGAATTGTTATTCTATATATAGCATATGCTCTCTCTCAATCTCTCTCTCTCTCTATTTAGAGAAGTACTTAACCATCTTTTATATCATCTGTGGTAGTAGTTCCAAATGCAACATTTCCTAACGAATTGCAGGAAGGAGCTGTGCTATAGGACAACCCTATAGCTCAGTGTAGCTACTGATGCAAAAGGAATGCAATTAATTAATACAATAATGACACAGTCTAACATTATTCCATGTCCCTAATCTAGGGTTCAAACTGAAAGAAGAGGAAAAGACACATGGCATCTCCTGATTCTACCCACAGCACTTAACACCAGTACGTCAGGGCACAGCAAAAAAAGAAAGCTATGCTTTTTCATACTAAAAGAGCTACAAAAGATGGCTCAGGTGGTCCAGGTAAGCAGAAAACTCTGTATTATATAAAATCTTGGGTGTTGATTACTTCCCAAGTTAAATCCATTTTTCAGGGACATAAAAGTAGCTGGTAATTTTCTCCATATATACCAATCCCTAAGAGAAACAATATCAATAACTGCATCCTCCTCTCAAAGTTTCATGCAATATTCCTTGGACTATCTCATCCTATTTGTGCATTTCAATTTTTGAAAAAAGAGATGAGAATGAGAGTTAAGTGTCTCTCGTCACACCATAAAATAGTCCAATACATGACTATACTACCAGATCTGCTAATCAGCCTAATGCAAAATTACAATGCATGGGGAGCAGTGTGGGAATTTGTCACACGTAGCAATGGTTGCATATTAGCTATAATGTTATAAATTTAGTAAAACACAGCATGGAATTATAAGCTATTGACTGAGTCAGAGTTATTCTGGCTATATGATTTTTCTTAGGTACATGGGACTTCAAAGCTTTTTTAATAAATGGACTGCAATGACCCTTGATTGTGCAGAGAGATTGATCTTTAAAAACTGCAAAAGCTCTGTATGCTGACATGACAGAAATTGCTTCATATGAAGATATTATTTCTAAGATTAATGGCAACACTTTTCCTCTTATCTAAAGGAAAATACATATGTGTTAGTAGCAGGTGCATGAGATCACTGAGGAGGTTTATGGTGATTGGGAGTAAGACCCAGTGCATTGTTTTTCTAAAGAACTTTTTTGTTTCTTGCTGGTCTGTTGTGTGTTATTCTTTATCGTGGTTTAAAGAGACACATTTTTGTTAAAAAATGATGGTGATGTGAACAGTTAAAATTGTAGGTTGCTACAGTTACAGAGACGGTACTGTTCGTGTAGTTCTTAAAGACTCGTCGATTTTAAGGCCAGAAAGGAGCACTTTGATCATCTCGTCTGGTCTCCTGCATAGCAAAGGTCACAATTCACATTTGAACCAGAGCAGATCTCTGAGAAAAACAACCACTCTTGATTTAAAGGTTACCCGCGATTCAGAATCCACCACAACCCCTGGTGAATCATTCCAGCGATTCATTACTCAGTGTTAAAAATGTATGCCTTGTTTCCAGTCTGAATTCGTCTAGCTTCCAGTTCCTCCTATTGTAAATTGTTATACTTTTTTTTTTTTTTTTACTTCCGGAAGTTACAGAAGGCACCAATGTGAGTTCTGTGCAACAAGGACCATGTTTCTGTTCTGTGTTTACACAGTCCCTTGTAAGGTCCTGCCCTACAACTGGGGCTCTCGGGTATCAGCGCAGGACAAATAAGTAATAAATGATCATTAGAAATGTGGGACAAGGACACCAGCATCACAATTGACTGAAGGCTGTTGCTGCCTCTGAGATGCTGGAGGGAAGGAAACACCCCTCATTTCTGAACTGATGGTGGAAAGGACTCGGTACATCCGAACATTGCTCCATCAAGACTGGCCATTTGCTGGATTCCGGATTTGCTGCTGCTAGAGAATTTCACCCTCCACGGCTGTCAATCCAGCACCTCCCTGAAGCACTAAACCCACTTACAAGATTCCTACTTAACCACTCCGGCTATGGATTCCCAATATATTGCTGTTTACCGTCCAGTAAGAAAAAGTTGCCAATCACCTGTCCACGGTGTGAAGAATGTCACTCTCCGTTGGGGGGAGGGAGGGAATGGAAAGAGAAACATAATATATTTTATTAAAAACCTCTTTCCTGGTGGCTGGGAATGTTGGCTGCTGATAACAGATTGATGAAAAATGTCTCTGTCTCTTTTTTGACACATTGCTTTTCCTTCTCACATATAAAGCCAATTTATAAAAATAGATGCTGGGGGGTAAATATCTCAGAAATCCCAGTTGCAAGATCAGTCACAGTTTAAGGATTATAGACCACCAGGAATTTATTAGATTCATGGAAAAACTTGTAATTCAGCTGTATCTCATTGAAGTTCAAGCTGTCACACAGGCCATCGGATGTACTCCTTTTATCCATTTAATTGCACACTGTCTGGTACCATTTACTTGAAACACTGAGCATGTCGCTGGGAGGAATTCCATGCTGCACCGGGGCTATATTCTGAAACAAGGGCACAGATTGCCCACGGCTCAGTGGCCCCTCTCTGTGCTCAATCCACAGAGGATGTGGGTCTCCAGCCTTTAAGCTAATGAGTCTAGCACTTGAACTCAAGATGGGGTGGTGTTTGCCTTTTTGTTTTAGAATGATCCTGGTCCCATTCCTGGCAGTGGTCCAAATGGCAACCATCGTATATGCACTCTCAGCCTGGCATGCAACATTTAAGTTAGGAAAGCATTCTCTCTAGAAGAGAGAGAAAATAACTCGGGGGCAGAATGGTCCTTTAAACGAGCCCCAAAGTTTGGCAAATATTATTAGGCTTTGCTGAATAAAGTACTTTCTTTCTCTCAAAGGTACATGCACAGAGTCAGGGGTTTATTGCTGGCAGTGATTTACTAAAATGAATCACCTAAAAAACCCAAGCAATTTCATATGACAGGCCATTGTGAAGGTTAATTTGAAGAACTTCCCTCTAGGAAACTCTGTTTCTGACAGGGCTACTGATATACATATTCATGCATGCACTGGAACAGTTAATGAATGTGCTATCTTACACCTTCCCTACACCTGGCTCTAAACAAATGGACTGAAGGGAAGAAGAGCCGTGAATGGCATTGGAGAGGGTTGAATCCAGGCAATACATTTAACCCATTTTAGGGGGTGTGCAATAAGTATGGTATATAAAGTTAGAATGAATTATCTGGTGTCAAATGTTCATTAAGTTTGTCCTTGAGGAATCATAGAGCAGGGTCAATCTATGTTTCAAACTTACTGGAGCGAGATTTAGAAAAGTGGGTCATTCTGCTGCTGAGAGTAGTGACATATAAATGGAGGCATTACCATATTTGCAACTAACCCAGTAGGTCATCTTTTGTATATAGACTGAAGAGCTAACAGCCTCCTTCCGGGCCTCATTATAATTTGGCAAGGAGATGACCCAAAATCCTGAGATCTCAATGATTTGCTGCGTGCAGATAAAGGATTTGATAAAAACAAAAAGTAAACTAGAGAGCCAAGATGGGTGAGGGAATAAATATCTTTTACTGGACCAACTTCTGTTAGTAAAAGAGACAAGCTTTCCGTATAGCTCAAAAGCTTCTCTCTTTCACCACCAGAAATTGGTCTAATGGAAGATATTACCACACCCAGCTTGTCTCTTCAATATCTTGGAACCAACATGGCTACAAGAATCATTGCAAACAAAAAATACATGTTATTTATGTTGGTGGTGCAAGAATACACATGTTTATCTTGTTAAAAGTACAGCCTGTTAAATGCAGCAGAAAAGGAGTGATTAAAATGGAAATGAACAGCAAAAATCTCATTGAAACACAGGAAGGGATTTTTAAAAAGAGTGTTTAGTCCCACATCTTTGTAGAATTTACAGTATGGGAACGTCACAATCTCTTTCAAAGTTACTGAGAAGATATTCACTAGTTTAGTAAACTAATAAAAACCTTTAAGTTAGCTATAGAGAACCTTTTTATCTTCAAACATTAATTAATTCTCACAACACTCCAGAGAAGTAGCAATTACCCTCATGTTACAGAAGAGGGTTTTTTGGTCTTATTTTTCTGTGAGTGAACCCAGTGCTACGATGGAGTCAGTGAATACCTTATAAACACAGAATTTTCTGGCTCTCAAACCAACGCTCAATCCGCTAGGTTTGACACTGTATATGGAATTTAAAGAGCTCTTCATCTCTCCAAATTGCTATTCCTGTGCAAATTGCCCAACTCACCTCTGCACTGTCTGCTTTGAATGACATTGGGTATAAACTGGTTCAGAATTAATTCAAGCCCGATATTGGAAATATTCGACTTGCAATTACATACATTTTTCAGATACCAAAGAAGCTCTGAGGTCAGATAGGATTCTGTATTTCAGACCTTTCTTCCAAAGGGCAGAAGGGAAATTTCATCAAACCCAGTAGCACTAGGAGAGCAAGTTTATCAACCTAGGTTGGTGCATAAAAGGTGGATGACCAACCTTTTGACTCATATAGGCAGAAGTTGACTACACTCCTGGTGTCACTTCGCTGTTCACTGTGGTGAAATATTCTACTCATGACAGCCTAATACAGCAATTCTACTTCACGGGAACCAGATTATGAGGATGTTTGCTGTGCTACCCTGACCCATAAAAATTCCGTTGCTTCTCAGAAGAGAAGTTAGTATTGGGTGACTGTATACCAAGAGATTCCAAATGTGTTAATATTACTATGGCAGAAAACTTGGCAGCAACTAGATTCTGTACTGCTCCACTGAAACTGAAGTTGTATAGCGTGCAGTGCTCTAGGCAAAGAAATGAGCTATCTGAGTTAAAAAGAAGAAAGCCATTTGCATGTAGAGTTAGACCTGTTTTAATTTTAAATTTGAAAAAAGCTCAATTAAGTCTTGAAATCAGGAGACAATTATTGTGTCAGGAAATTACACAATTCAAGTTAGACACCTGTGTATTAATATATATATATATTTTTTGCACGCTGCTGCTGAACAACAGGATTGGCATTCAGGAAACCTGGGTTGTGCTCCTGCTTTTGCCACAGACTTGTTCTGTGACTTTGGGCAAGTCACTTAGGCCTAATCTACACTGCAGAGCTAAGTCAACGGGAGATGCACAATCTGTGTGCTGCAGAATGCGTATCTCCCATCGACTTACTTACTCTTACTTGCCACACTGCCTTCACTCAGCTGCATCGACTTGAAGGGCTCTCCCATTGACTCAGCATTACTCCACTTGGAAGGGTGGAGTTACTGAGTCAACCAGAGAGTGCTTCTGGGAGTGGGTTTACACGGGCCGCTCAATCGATCCCACTGCATCTATCCATGAGGATCGACGCAGTATTTTCAGTATAGACAAGGTATAGCAAAGTCTACATGTGACCCGCCTGTAGGGCACCTTCTGGTGATGACTCTGGGGAATTTCACTCAAGGGGTCCCCCTACAGATTGTTAGTGCTCTGCTGACTCCACACGCTGAACTCACTCCTCTGGTCTGCTTCTGGGATCTCCCTTCAGTCCACCCCTTCCGGACTACAACTAGGTCCCCCTGGCCCACTTGGCCGCAGTGGCTGGGCCTCGTCCTCTGACCACTTCTGTGTGGTCTAGTCCAGTTCACCCCTGGTCCAGTCAACTCTGTTAAAATAGTCAATGGGCCAGTGAGCCTGTGCCACTCCTGGCACGCTCGGGGAGCAAAGAGGAACCCGGGACTGCCCTCTTCTCCAGGCCCCGGCCTAAGGACCCTATGCACCTCCTCCAGTCCTCGGCAACAGTTCTACAATTCCCTGGGCCACTTTCCCCTCAACCCCAGCCTCACACAGCACCCCACTGGCCTGGAGTCCAGCCATCATCTGCTCCTGGCTCCCTGCCCTCAGACCACTGCTCCAACCACCACCACTGTCTGCTCTGCTCCTGGCCCTCAGACCACTGCTCCAGCCATCACCACTGTCTGCTCCTTTCAGGAACTCCAGCCCTGATGTCAGCCCTCACTGACCGCACTGAGAACTGGCCCTGGCCGAGACCTCCTCCCTTCAAGCCCTCCCCCCGCAGACTGCCCAGCCTACTCTGCTGCTCCTGGCTTTATACTGCCTCCTTGCCCCTGATTAGCCCAGCAGCCTCGCTTCTGATTGGCTGCAGCCAGGCCCCCTTTCTAACCCTCTCTTGGCCAGTTAACTCTTTGTTAACTGTAATGGAGCCACTTCACCACTACACAAGGCCTAAATGTTAAACATGCCCACTTATTTGGGTGACTCAGATTTCACCTGGAGGAAAATCCCAGCCCCAGTGAAGTGAATGGCAAAATTCCCATTGACTCAATGCAAACATGATATCACCCTTTATGCTTGATTTCTAGAAATGTTCACCATCCACTGCTCTCACTGCCTTCAAAGGGTGCAGGTGCACAGCTCTTCCAACAATCTGGCCCTATCTGTCTCAGGTTGGGCTCCCAAAAAAACCAAACAAACCCTGATGAATACGTGGAAATGTGAACTTTGGAACTCTCTGTTTTTCAGTTTCTCCATGAATAAAATGCTTTGCTACCTCACAGGGATGTTGTGGGCCTTAATTTCTCATAATAATAGTAGAGCTGATAATAAATAATGCTGCTACTTAGCATTCATACAACACTTTCACGTTCAAAGCACTTTAAAGACATTATCTAATTTATGCTCAAAACAGCCAGTCTTGATGTCTGCAAAGTGCTTTGAGATGCTCAGATAGAAGGTGTCATATAAGTACAAAGTATTATTATTGTTCGTGCATTTGAGCACTAAGCTACCAGCCCCTCACAGCTTTTCCTACAAAACACCCTACAATAGTAAGACAACTTCTATTTATCGTAATTTCACAAAGTACATAATCATATTTAACAATGCTGCACAACACGATAACCTAAAAGAAAGCCAGGATGGTCTGGCTTAATGGTTTAACTCCTTTGAGATCACTTAATTGGAATAAAGATTTCCTAGAGAATACAATGGAAATGGGCTCAGTGAGGCACCTGGCTTATCAGGACAGGACAATGCTTTTTAATGACAGTTATCAAACAGACTTCCTCCTATCTGAACAATAATATACTCTCAAAAAAGGGTTGGATGGGAAATATACTAGTTTGAAAGCTCTCAGATAAAGAATGATTGGAACAATAATCTAGCTTCTGCAGACAGCCCAATGAAAACCTTCACTCAATGCACCGTGCTGGTCAAAAAAGCAAAGTGGGATATTAGGCTGCATTAAGGAAGAGAATAATAGTGAACTGTTGTAATCCCAATATTATTTGGATTGTGAGCTCATTGGCGTTTGGGCTGTCTTTTTGTTTGTACGATGCCTAGCACAAGGGGGTACATGTCTGAGGCATTAGGGCCCACTACAATATAAATACAATAAAATAATAATGAATAACCTGGCAGCATATACCCCCCACCCCCCGGGATAGATACTGTGTTCAGGTTTGGTCACCCTCTCTCTATCCGAGGATACAGCAGACCAGAGCAACAAAAATGAGCAGGGGTTTGGAAAGGCTTCCATGGGAGCACAAATTAAAAATGATAGATAGTTTAGAGAGGAGATTAATGGGAACTGACATGATGGAGCTATATAAATTAATAAAGGCTACAGAGATGATCATTTGGGTGCTCCCATTTACACTTTCTCATAATAAATGAACAAGGGGACTCAGAACAGAATTAAAAGGCAGCAACTTTAAAATAGATAGAGCGAAAAATACTGCCCCCCATCCCACAAAATTAACAGGCGGAACTCAGTGCCCTCACATTTTATTAAAGAAAAGAGGTTATCAGGAATTAAAAAACAACCCATTTATAGAAATAATAAAGGAGATTTATGTATAAGGGATTCAAACCTGCACATTTCTGGGCATAACCACTAACTGACTCGTGTTAGAACAAAGCTTTCCCCAAGGGCATGTTTTCACCAGCTGTCCATTATCAGAGTTATATAATTCCTCTGCTGAATTGGATACCAGCGACTATCAGGTATGGGACAATGGACCATTGGTAGGAACCAGTATGGCAACTCCTATGTTCCTAGATTTCCCTCTTTATAACAAGTCTTTGACATTTTCCTCAAAAGAAGGCAGAAAATTGCAAGTGCTATCTACATTGTAACCCAGAAGATCACATAGGATATGCTAGCCATGGACAGAGGAACACCACACCTCCATCAGAACCAAATGAGGAAAATTATGCAGTGATTTAGGAAGTCCTAAGTAACAGGTGCTTCTGAGTCTCTGGATCCATTACATGATAACCTAGCTGGCAATTTATCTCAACACCTGCCTCAAAACAACACCAGCTCACCAGCCAGTTGTAACAGTGACTTTCTCAAAAAAGATTTCTCGTCATTAGTGTCCAAGATGAATGTGACAAGCAAAATGTCTTCCAAACGTAATATTTCCATAGTAATGGAAAGTTGAACCCCAGCCCCTTTGGGTCCACGAACAAGAAACAGAAAGAGGTTTATGGATTAAAACGGTCACCCTTTTAATGCTGCTATGGGTATTACCATGGAAAGTCAGTCAAATGTTCGAAGTCACCACATTGATACCCCAATAGACAAACCACAGAAAAGAAGTTGTCTTTCTAAGTCCACTGGTTGGAGAGGAGGCTTCTCCCATTAAAAAACAAACAAATCTACATTACCAGTACTAATGGTTCAGCACACAGGAGTAACACAGCAGCAGAGTCTATTGTTTTAGGTCATTGCTGTAGAGCAGTATTCCTAATAAACATCTCAGGTTAGCTTCCTTCTGTAGAATGGGTTAAAAAATAGCTTTCTATTTTAACGGACAATGCCATTTTCTTCACATTCAGACAATTTTGGGGAAAAAGTATCAATTTCAATGATAAATTCTTGCAGAAAGATTTCAAAAATATTTTTTTTTGGAGAAAATGTTGCAGCCATACTTAGAATTTTAATTTTATTATCATTTACATTACAGCCGCAGTAGCAGCACCTAGCATATTCTACTAGAACATTCACTGCTGCTGAAATGTATAACAAACTGTAACAGCCGCAATGTTTTATTGTTAAAAACATTGTGGGCAGCGGCTGCTTAATTCTGATGGAGACGTCTTACTTTCTTTTCTAGATCAAAGTGCCTTCTATTTATATTATAATAAAACACGTCAACATCTTGGCACAAACGATTTCATGTCAAAACTTCCTGTAGGCAGGAAATTCCCGAGTTTCACGCTGCTCTACCTTTCTGCTGTGCTATTATTCCATACATCTCACCATCCCATTACCTAGATGATAATAAATGATTTCTACCCTGTAGCAAGGAGATCTGGCCTTCTTCAGAGACAGACAAGGAGAAATGCTCGCCCACCATCTCGTAGGCGGATTAAGACAACTGCACTCACCCCAGTGGAAGCGGAAGGGCAGGACAGGAAGGGGAAGTATAAAAGGCGGTCCATCTAGTTCAGTTGGGTGTGAGCTACTGCAGGAGAAGGCTGTTTCTCCCCCACTGCTGGAGCTCAAGCATGATCGTTAGAGCAGCGAGGACGTGGATGGGTCTGCCTGCTGCCAGAGAGCCCAAGGAGCAGCTAGGGCTACTGCTAATGGTCAGGCCCACTGACAGCAATTCCTGGCCCCACACTGGAGCAGTCAACGGCCCCCCAAGGAAAGGATATCTGTAGTCCAATGGGCTTCCACCAGAAGTCTTTGTGTGTTTATTATGTGCCATGCATGTTTCTGGGCGGTGTCTGCTACTCAGTTTCCTGGGGCCATTAGACTCCCCAGAGAAATCACTGATAAACCCAGGAAGCTGAGTAACAGATATCTTCTTAGCCACCTGAGAACCTATACAATAAATAATGAATAAACTTGGCTCAGGGGAGAGCCAGAGCACGTGAGCTGCGGGGACCTAGGGGGGAAAGACGTGTGTGGTGGAGAGGAGGATATGTATCTATCACTCAGGTCCTTTTAAATAACCAGACCCCTGGGCAATTGCCCCCTTTGCCTCCCCCATTGGCAGGCCTGCTAGCTCTCTATCCCACAGAGGAGGACAATGACCTCAAGCCCCAGGTATCCCAGGGAGGGAGTGTAGGAAGTAGCCCAGGAACAGCCAACTTGTGCCCTGAAGATAAGTCAGCGTGATTTGGCTGGATCCCCACTGCCCCTGGTTCAGAACCATTCAACGCTCTCAGGACCTTACTCGGGACCCAGTGGAGTAGGGTGGGTCTGGGTCTCGCTGGGGTGTCACCACCCCAGCATGGGCCAGGAGGCCTGATTGCCCTGCTATGAGGCCTTAGCCCTCTCCCCACCCCCAGTTGCTATAGAATAAGACCAGCTAGAGAAATAATCACAAGCGTTTCAGGGCTGATGGCTAACCCATGACCCTGGGCCGCACCCTAGTTGGTTTCCTTTACCCCAGCAGCACAAAATGGTCTTAAAACTAGCAGGTCTAGACTCTAGAGGATATCCTAAGGAGACAGAACTAGAGTAGCTCCTCTTATGCCACCCTCCATCTCTGTGACCAGGCAGCACAGCAGGAAAAAAAGGCACCTGTCTGGGCCAACTATGCTCTGCAGAGATCCCCACCTGCCAAAAGAACTAAATGGGGCTATGGGCAGCTGGTGCATGCTAGAGCAGCTCTGAAGCAGCTCTAGCTTGTTCCAGGGAAGGAGTCCAAATGCAGAATTACGCCAGGATCTGAGGAGTGCGTCTTTGCGCAGCTCTTGCTCAGCTGTGCTGAACACTCCTTGGCTGCAGCGGAGGAACTGGGACTTGTTCCAAAACCCACTGAAGTCACTGGGAATCTATCCATGGATTTCAATGGACTTTGGCTCAGGCCTGTTCCTTTTTTTTTTTTTTTTTTTCCAACCACTGATGACATAATACTATATTGCAAAGCTCTTTTAAGTCACATGACCTTGCCTGGCTCAGTGAGATGGTGTTTGGAAATCAAAGATTCTAATATACATATTTGTTCCTATTCTGTGCATTCAATTATTTATTAAGTCTCTTTCACATTTCCAGATTTCTAGACAGGTAGTTAAAATATGTGAAATGATTTATTCAAGGTTGGGAGCACTTACAGAATCCATAATAAATCTCAAAATGAGACCTTTTTTTTTTCCAGAATGTACATTACTTACACCAGTCATTGAGAAATCTATAACAACTTCTGAACAAGTTTAATAAATCTTTTCAAAAACAAATGTACATAATTGATCTTGTACATTTCCCATGGAAATAGGAGGTGCCTTTCATTTTTAAACCCTGAGAGATGCTGGCTCCATTTGATTTCCTTGGGCATTAAGCTTCCCAAAATTCATTCATCTAAATAAAAATGTTGCATTTTGATTTGCATTTGCCTAACCATTTTTCCTACTCTCAACTCACCTCATAAATGTGCCAATCTGTCCTTGTCATTTCTGCAATTCCCCCCTCCATAAGAATATTTCTGGCATTACTATGTCTTCAGAACTACAAGCTGTTATAGGGGCCTTTGCATTTAATGAAAATGCTCTCAGTCTGCATCTGGTTGTGTGCTCTAGAGGAAACTGTTTTTATACCATGCCCTAACCTCCTGAAGACTTTTGTGTTGTTACTGTAACTTTAAAGATGTAAGACTTACTTAGTTTCTAATTATTTCTCATTAAAAATAAAACAGAGCTTTTGACAGTACAAGTTAATATATATCTTGCATAACAGGGAAAAAAGAGGATATCCAATATACCTAAGTGAATACAGACAAGATGAAGGAACACAGATTATGATCTGTAATAAACCTGTATCCTGTTATTCAAAGAATTATATCAGTTTACCCCACTCTCATGCAATTAATCTTTCCTTAAGCAGCACAGCCCTATGTAAAATAAATATTCCCTATCACCAAACGGAGAAAATCTGATTCTGAGTTCTGTCTTAAATCGGCTGTTTACATCCCACGTTAAAGGGTAACAACATAAATAATGCCAATGCAGAATGAAGTTCAGCTGTAATACAGAAACAGAAGACCACGCTCTATGTACAGAATGCCATTTGGGATTCCCAGGAAGTCTGAAGTCCAACTTCTTTGTCACAGCACTATAGCGGATCAGCTTGATCTCTAACACAGTTACTGCCATAAGTCGCTGTCACTGTGTAGTGCCTAAGAATCACAATCAAGTGTGGATTAAATTGCCAAAACTGCTCTAGTGAGTTAGAAGCATACATCCTATTGACTTTCAATGGGACTGAAACTCCTAAGTGTCTAAGTCCCTTTGGAAAATATTATCCCAACTAAAAAGAGGTATTTAGTTATAATTACTATTACACTTTTGAATGAACCAGGCTGCCTCTACAGAATATGGCTCCGGTTCAGCAGAGCACTTAAGCACATGCCTAAATCTCTCTGAATTCCATGGGGCTTCAAGTGAAGCAGGTGTGAAACGGGGTGAGCAAATCAATCCTGCCATTCTGATCTCCAGTGTGACACGGCTCATGGCTTGCAGTTTTTTCTTGATATCCTCCAAAGACAACAAGCTTCCAGAAAGATGCCAAACTTGACCATATCATCGTACATGGTAAAGGTTTCAAAAGTGCCTATGTGATGTAGGAGCCCAGGTCCCACTGAAAAGCAGCAGGACTTTTGACAAATTTACCTATAGTATACATTTTTTTAATGCAATGTAAACAAGATGTATCAGTGGCAAACCTCAAGTCACATCCCTTTTTGACACCAACCTAAAGACTTGGATTTGCAAGGCGAGCTTAAGTGTCTGGAAGAGAATGAGGTCTCATTCTCTACTGTACAACAACATTTTTGTCATCTTAGGACTGAATTAAGATAGATAGAATCAGGTTTTTTTGAGTGAGAGCATGAGGATGGTGAGAAGTACCTGAATAAAGCACTTTTCTACAGAATGGAATATATATTTTGAATGGGAAGCTCTTGTTCTATGGAATGGAACAGATGATGTCTTTTCTCATTGTCTACATCCATTCTTTGACTTCACACCAACCTTTCCCTATGAGCCAAAGACTTACTGATTGCTTACTGAGTTTTGTATGGCAGCGGTCCAGGTTTTTATTCCACCAATCAATTTATAACACACTCTTCAAAAATTAAATCATTGTATCCCAGAAGCATTATGCTAGATTACTGTACCTAGCCCCTAGTCCATATGCCGGCTGGGCCAAAGGAGGGGTCCAACAGCTGAACAGCTTGTTTCTGTTTCATCCTGTGAAACATTAACTGCTGAGAAAAAGATGGAGCACTACAAGGGGAGCAAAATAATAGCCTGAAAATCCCAAACATTTAGACTCTAATCATTGTCAAGGAAGAGTAAAGCATCTCTTAAGGAGTTTGATTGCAACCACCTTTACTCTTAGACTGAACAAAGAAGAATCTGAATCAGAACTGCTGTTCTCTTCCCATCCACCTACCTTTACTGGACCAGGTGAGTTTACAATGAGTAATAAAGAACAGATTATCAAAGCATGAGCGTGGACTGATCTATACAGCAGATTGAACAACAAACACTGCATAATTCTGTCAAATGCATGGTTAAGTTATGATTTTATTTTGGAAACAGTTTGTATGAGTGAAGAAATGATGGATGAGGTGCGAGGCCACTCAGAAATGAGAGTGATCTGATGGAAATTGGGCTGGTTATTGATTACATTTTGCCACTTGAATTTAGTGAGATTTAATCACTTATAAAATATTTAAAAATAAAATGTTACAGGTCAGTTTTGGCATTTGCTAGGTGCTCAATTGACCTGGCTCAGACAAGTTAACTACATATTGTCATCTCTGTATTGTTTGTTTGTTGCCATGCAACTCATTTTCAAGGAACAAAGAAATTCAAATACTACTGTAGATGAGGAAATATTCACACTGGACTTTAAAAAGAAGCATAAAATGATGCTATTGGAATATGCTCATTTGTATAAGGACATCTATAAAAATTTCCCAAAGTAACCTTTCACAAGCAAGAAAAAAAATGTGATTTTTTTCCATAGCCTTCAGTATTGCCAAAGAAACAGAAATCCTGTTCCACTGATCAGCTCCTTCTGGAGCGATCATTCCACCATATGGATCAATAAATGTTTTTGAAAAGCCACATGCTGGTAGGCCAACAGGCTTGTCCCTGGCACAGACTGTGTTACAGGGCATTCCTTTCTTTTTAAGGCTCATACTGGAAGCGATGCCTGGGACTTTCCTTTTGTTTCTCCAAGCCTGAGCCCTAGTCTATACTTGCTGTGCTTTTTGGCGGCAGTCGAGGGGAGATACGCAAGGTACATAAAATACCTTGAGTATCTCCTGCCAACTTCCTAACTACCCCTAACACACTGAGCTAAGCCGATCGGAAATGGCGTCCAGTCGGCGTAGCTCTACTCCAGTTATGGGGCTAGAGTTAGCTCTTTGATTCCGTGTTCGATTGACCGCATCTTAACAGATCGCCCAATCGAACATGGAAGAGTTCACTGACGGCAGCAAATCTGCCACCATCAGTGTACACATAGCCTAAGAAAGCATCTCACACCTTTTAGACTGCCCCTGCAAGTAAAGAACATTACAGCCTGCAATTGAGGCCTATAAGAGCCAGTTAAACCTAGCTATTTCTAAGACACTCGTGGCTATAGCATTTGATGCTGAGTACAATTGAAAGAAGTATCATTGCTGTCCTAGAGTGGACTAACTTGGCAGTAAGGGCCAGACTTTCCATGGTTTTTAGGTGCCTGAAGATGCCAGGAATGCCTAGTGCAGTTTACCTAAAGTAGAAACAGGCACATAGCTCTCAAAGTCAATGGGAGTTAGGGATCTAACTCACTTAGACACTCTTGTAAAATACACTAAGCAATTATGAGCATCTTTTGGCATTTATCTACCTATGTAAATCTGGCCTTAAAGCATCATCAAGTACTGAATATCCTCACTTCCCTTATTGTCAGAGCTGAGGGTCACACACCTAATCCCAAACCTTGCCCCCACCCCCACTTGGTACTTATTACTACAGCTAATTAAAGATGTGTCTGTCAAGCCTCACTGGAAGAACATGGCCCACTCCATCCTCTGACTGCCCCAGCCCTGAATGGTTCACTTCTGCAGAAAAGCTTAGGGAGCCCCCGGGGCGGGAGGGGTGGAAGAGGGAAGAAGGAGGGAGTCAGAAAACTTGTGCAACTTAGTATCATTCATAGTGGAGACACATAGGCTATGTCTACACTTACATAGTTAAGTCGACTTTGTTAAGTAAACTTAACAAGGTCGTCGTTAAGTCGACTTAAATTGGCTACACTTTAAGTCGACTTTGTTAAGTTAACATAACAGCAGAGATAGCCGTTATATTGGCTTTAAGTCGACTTAATAAAATCGATTTAGGGTTAATCCTCATTTACACTGGCCTTAAATTGACTTAAGGAGTCAACTTAAGTCGACCTAAAAGGAGGTGTTATTAAGTCGACTTAAGGAAATGCTTACGTCAATTTAAGAAAAGCCCCGTGTGGATACAGCTTTGTTTAGGTCGACTTAAGCCCCCTTAAATCAACCTAACTTGCAAGTGTAGATGCACCCATACTGTGCTGTATTTATTTCCTAACTCCATCTCAAACATTTACAGTGTAATCTTTCTAAACTGCTTCACGATCAGGATTCCCAACTAACACAGTTAAAGACCAACAAAACAAACAAGGAGTCCTGTGGCACTTTTGAAGATTAACAAACTTATTTATCACATGAGCTTTCATGGGAGAAATTCCCACTTTGTCAGACAATTGAAAATGGAGAAATATATAGATCTATAGGGAGGAAGGATCAGATGGCTCGTTTCTAGTTTGTTGATATGTTTGTGGAGCTGGGTTTTTTAAACTTCTTTTCCCTTTTTTAAAAATCATTGTTACAAAATGTGACGTTAAATGACTTTTGCAAAGCTACATTTCTTGTTTTATTTAAAGGCTGGAGGACTTGTGTTGGGCGAGACTCAGGCAGTCATGTCCTTTCCACATGAACCAAGCAGTTTGAGTTCTAAAAAGTTTTGCCTGTATGGAAGAAGAACTATTAAAACACCATGATTTTCTCTATCTAACATGGGCTGCAGGTGGATCAAATGCAAAACTTTTATTATTAATTCTCTGATGTATGCAAACCATCATATGCTACTTAGTATTAATAGGGTGGAAATGGTTGAATTTGCCTGTGCTTCTTTGCAGACATGCACCGTAATAGCAGGATTAGTTGCACAGAAATCCCCATCATAGGCCTGCAATATAACATTTCTCAGTGTGTAATACATATTTATTACCGTATACAACGATGCAGGAAAGCAGACAGATAACAGATAGATATAAGATTTTACAGACCAATTAGGTTAAGTACCATGAACATATATTCATCTGGCATTACATTTGCATTCTGATAGCAGACAAGAGAAAATGGAGATCGATTTTATTGGTTTCCTTAGAGGGCAAAATGGAAACACATGTCTAGTAGGCTCTATTTCATCAATCAACAAAGAAAGGGTTCCAAACTCTTCCCCGTTTATTGCTGGACATATCACCAAGAGTCTGCCTCTGCATGCAATTCTTCAAATAGCCGGGAGGTGGTATGGCAACACAGCATGGTCAAGTGAAAAAGGAAAAGGACCCAGGACCAGCTTTATGCCCAGCTCTGCCATCAACTCATGATAGGATATTGGGCAATTCAATCACTTAACTTCTCCTTGCTGCAGTTTACCCATCTGTAAATGGTACTATTGTAAAGTGCTTTGAACTCTAGAGACAGAAAGGGCTAAAGCCTGCACCAAGTCCCATATTAGATCTGGTTTTGCTTAGCCTCATAAATTCATGCTGATCAATACAAGCCTGAGGATAATCGTGTATTATTATTTCTATCTTCTTCAAGCTTTGCTAACAGATTAAACAGTCCATTTACATAGGTTCTTCTAAATTCTTAAACTGTGATTGTCACCACAGTATTCAGGGGCCAAAATATTCATTGTCCGTGTCTCTTTGCATCTATTTTACAATCTCTCTCTGTCACCAAATATTATCTAGACAGGATACTTTCATCTTTGACATATGCTGAAAATTACTGGAATCTGCTTTTCACATGCTGTTGCACTGAACTACGGCGTGAGTATTTCCAGGGCACACGAGCTCTTGTTGTGAATAAATTACCAAATGCTCTTCAAGGAAAGGACAGGCGTACACAGATTTTGGCAATGGTGATAACGCACTAGCTGTGCACATCACATTTTAAGCTGGTTATTTCAAGCTTGAGTAAAATGCAATTGCAGAGCAGATAGGCTTTCATTTTGGTCTGTCTTTTCCAGCTCTGTAAACACCAATTTAGCTAATAGGAAAAGTCATATTTACTAAAACATCAAGATGAGAAGTTTGCCATACATGTTAAAACTTTCTTGCTTTACTGTCATTAACAGTATGCTTATGTACAATCTGGAGGTACCTCCAGCCAAGAAGGATCTGAGGACATATTGGACCATAGACTGCTCTCACGTACCTTCAGGAGAAGCTAGAGTTACTTCAATTAAGTTTATAGATTTACTTCAGATTTACACCAGCATAGCCAAGATCAGAATATGCACAATATTATATCAGGACTAGCCCATTGCAAGAGATCACAGATACAGTTAATGACATATATAAAGATCCCAAACTGGTTGAAAAAGTGTTGCAATTTTCAGAGAGCAAATTCAGTAATAAATTGTTCAGCAAATTCACTATTCAGAACAATACACTTCTCCACTCGTCTCACTTGCATGCCACACCTCCAGCCCGGCCCTCCTTTCCTTTCTGTCATCTCCATTCCTAAACTTCTGATCCCCTTTGGAAAATGTTCCATAACAATTCTGAATTCTTTCCCCCTTATATACTATTCTAGCTAATTTTGTACATCGCATCCATGACTATCTGAGCATCCATTTTCGTCCTGCTGTGGTTCACGTGGTCTCAGCTACCACTAACTGCCCAACCTACCTCTCACCCCTCAACCTCAATTCCTCTGTCTGGTCTCATACTTCAAAATGCCACTCAAACATTTACTCCAGGGGAGACACCACCATCTCAAACTTGAACCCTCATAAACCGGATTCCTCGCTAACCCCTCTTCACCACACACTGTCTGCATGATAACTAATAACTCCACTGCCGCCCTTAGGGACACCCTGAACTCTCCTCTCTTGCCATCTAAATCCTGTTACTTCCTCCTCATCAGAATCACAGTCCACCCTTTTCTTGCTGAGGTCTATCTTTATGCTTTGTCAGTTTCTCAACTTGGTTTCTGGGTCCTTGTCCTCTCTGGCCACCCAAACGTTTTGCTTCTCTCTCTCTTAGGCCCATCCAGCCGCAAATCCCTTCACTGCTTCTGGTTTCTAACAGCATCATATTCAAGCTCAGCACCTTCAGCTCCTTTAATCCCAAGTTTGCCGCTTTCTCCCCTCCTTCCCCCATTTGCCTTCACACTCTGTATGCTCCTCCCAGTCTTCTCCCTCTCAGAATCCAATCCTACTTCCTTTCACATCAGTGCTCACATTTGAAACCACCTCATGCTTCTTTCTTGTTTGCCCGGCATGCTCTGGCTTTTCTCTTTCAGGCCCATGCTATTGACTCGCTTCTTCTCCTCACACCCTCCCATGTGTTTTCTTTCCTCTGGCCTTGTGGATTTAAGGGCCCAAATCCACAGCCAGTGTACATTGGTGTAGCTTCATTGACTTCAGAGGAGCTATGCTGATGTTCCACAGCTGTACACAGGTCCATAAATTTGGGGGTCAAGTTATGTGTCTGATTATTTAGTAAAGTGCTGTGTACTTTGGTGGAAGTAGGTAAATGATTAATTAATAATCAGTAATAGGGATCCATTGTATACAACTTTACAGGTCTTAGAATTCCAGACTTTACCATGTAGTACCCCTCCCCAGAGACAGGCAGAAAGTTTGGAGATTTGCAATCTTAGTATCACTTCTGGTTTTCCCTCTATTACATAGATGAAAATACTTTGCAGTGAATCCTACTACAAAAACCACATACAACAAATAAGAGACAACTTGCTTCCAGAGAACAATCCCAAGTGCTGGGTCTTTTACTCTTTCCACAACAGAAATAGTATGAAAAAAAAAACCCACACAGGCACAAGTGAGTCCCAAATAATTGTGTTGGTGGAATAGATAAAAGCATGCCGGTATCTGGCAGCCTCTAAAACTTAGAATACAGTGTGCCGCTGAAGGGTTCGCCAGCTCTTTAAAGGGACCCCTCTTCTGAAGCATGACTCCCAGGGTTTGGGGTTCAGTTTTCTTGAACTTGTACTCAAAGACTATTTGAATTTTTTTTTTTCTGGTTCTTTGGATGGTTGTTTAAGGCAGGTTTCACTGTATGTCAAAAATGACATCATGGAATTCAGAAGCACCTCTAAATGCAAACCAGGGCTAAAGCTTCAAAGGAGAGGCCTGACACCTCCTTGTACAACCAGCACAGAAGAGCCCTTTCGGTGAGGGTGGTTGTTTGGTCTCATAATAATCATCTCAAGACATGAAGGCCTTGTAAGGACCTGATCCAAGGTGTCGAATCCAAAAAACATTACTTTCCTTATCATGACACATTCCAAAGTGGGGCAGGTGTAAAAGCCTGTACTTCACAACTTGTGAAGACCATGCTCCTGCGTGTTCCCACAGGAAATCTCTTCCACCAGGGCTCTAGCAATTCCATTCTCTCCATAAAGTTTTGAAAGAGAGTGCCCCAATTTCCACTCCGCCCCCCCCCCCTCCCCGAGTACCCAATCCTTTTTCTCTCCAAAGGACAAATAGCTGCTAACATTTCCACTCTCCTCACTTGCCAGACAGATGTGCAGGTTAGTCAGCAGGAATCTGTCTGAGGCCACTCACTATATAACTCTGCAGAGGGACAGCCAAAACCTAAGGCCAGTCCTGTTTATATGGAGATCATGGATTTGAGCCTCTTTTCACTTGCTCCACTTTTATCCCAATGTAACCACCATTGACTTCAGCAGAGTTATTCCTGACTTGCACAAGTTAAAGTTGCCTCTTGTCATCAGGTCCTTATGTCTGTTCATTCCTGTAGGCAATTCTGATGGGCCAGATCCTCACTTGAAGTAAATCAGTATAGTTCCACTGACTTCATATTGACCCTTGGGAGGCAGTGTGACCTAATGAACAGACCAGGATTGAGAGGAGATGAGTTTTCTATTCCCTGCTCTGCCACTAGCCTGCTGGATAACTTTGGGCAAGTCACTTCATGTATCTGAGCCTCAGTTTCTCAATCTGTAAAATGGGGATAATACTTTTGTAACCACACTACGAGATCTACTGCTGACAAGTACTATGTAAGAGCTCAGTATTTATTTTTTTAATTATTGACTTCAATGAAGCCAGGCCATCTTGCACCAAGTCAGGACATAGCCTTGTTCATGGCCTATATCTAAAAGGCAGTTTCAATGAAAGTATCAAATAGAAAAAACAACAACAATAATAAAAAACCCATTAAATAAATGTGAAAAAGAGGATGACATCAGCATTAACTAGTCTGCTCTACAATCACATTATGTGAAGCTTTGATAAGTATATTTCGAAAAGGCAGCACTTAGTCCTACACTGTAAGTGCTGAGAAACATTTAGTACAAAAGCTCTGCAAACCTTCTCCTACTGCTGAAATTATTCTGAACCGCTGGAGTCATAATTACACTGTCATAATGGGGGAGAAACAACTCTAATAACTAAATACCTTCTGCAAATTGCATTATGAAAGCAGTAATTCCCTCTGAAGTAGGCATTATCATGTCTTACTGCCCACATCAGATCATTACAGTGCCTCTGCTATCCCCGTGGAACCGTCGCTTACTAAACGAATGTTTTGGGTTGATAGTGCCAACTTGGTACTTATTACTTAATTGCATATGGAAACATTTAGCCCATTAGCAAATATTTTAAAGTGTCTAATTTCAAAGATGTTAATTTATCTCGGGGAATCCCCCCTACCTCCCCTTCTTCCATCTTTTAATTCTTTCACTCCAGCATAATCATCCTCATTTTAACTCAATTAGCTCTGGAAAAGAAAAAGATGTCATTATTGAAGCCATCTGCAGAGCTAGGGTGGTTGGTGCGTCACCTTAAACTACTACTTCTAAGGTTTTAAAACCCCCTGCTGGTTCGGCATTTAAAGCCTGCTTTTCAGAAGCACTGAGCACCCCAAACTCCACTCTAAATCACCATTTTGCTGAACTGATTAAAAAACCATAAACCAGGCCCCAATAAATCATGAGATTTTCAAAATGATAGATTTGAAATTATTTTTATTTGCCCTGCGTAGTTTGTGAGCTTTCTGAGTTGTGGTTTTTGTTTGTTTGTTTGTTAAACACAAGGACCTCACTTTGTTTAAATGAAGGCTGAGATCACCACACAATCACATGACTCCAGAAGCTGGGGATTTAAGAACAATCCTAAACACACAACGTGGAAGCTATGTTTTCATTACTGTTTCTGCAATGAAAGTGCAGATCTCAGCGGGCACAAGCGAGGCCATATGAGGCACTAATGTTTTGTGAGCTCTGCTTGGGCCTTAAAACTGCACAGTGCTTCCCAGAGCTCCCAAAGAGTTCAGCTTCCAGTTTTAGTTTTTGACTCTCATTACAGGCACCACTGATGACCAGCACAAATCATCATGGTCCTGCCTTGGTTTTTTCCCCTTTAGAATACAAGGGTGTTTGAGTCCTATATGCTTTGGTATGAAGAAAGAGGTTGATGAGCCCTGTGCTGTATCAATGATTTGCATATTAAGACAGGTCCAGAGAGAAAAATATGCTTCACATGTTCAAGAGTATATGCTAAGCACGCATTGTATATATATCCTCGATACACGTTTGTGCATGCTCTGACTTACCCCCATGTTGTCTCCAATGTGAAAATCCTGATTTGTGTATACATGTAGGTATTTTCACAGGCCTGTCGGGTTTGAATGCATGCACTCAGTTTGCAAGTGTGAGAATGAGCGTGCATAAAATTGCATATACATTTTAGCATGCACTCTCACATGCTATCCCAACCCAAACAAGTCCTCTGAAGTCCTTTGGGTCCAGTGTACCATTATTCTGTGAACATTGTGAGTGTGTGAGAAGATTACTATTAGGATTAAAAAATTCACAACATGGTTCCAAATGTTCTATGATTTCTAGTAACTGGTGATTCTGTAAAATGGGTGTATTCTCGTTGAACACCGAATCATAGAACCACAGACCTAGAAGGGACTGGAAGGGTTATATAGCCTAACCTCCTGCCAAGATACTGAATTTGTTGGGTCCAATACACATGGCTACCCAGCCTCCTTTTGCAAACCTCCAGCAAAGCGTTCAAACACAGGAATTCTACTCCTTACGGGGCCTGATTCTGCCAGTCTTACTCAATTTGAATTGTGCATTACTCAGTGGGGAGCTGATTGGTTCAATTGCTCATCTGCCAATTTGCCCTTGAGGCTGGGCATCTTGTCTTTCCCCCTTCCTCCCAACTCATCTCAGCTAGGAAAATATCTTCCTTTGGGGACTGAATCCGGCACTAGCCTGGATGTTATGAACCCTTGATAACAAGGGCTACATTCTGCATCTTGGGTATCTTCCATTAAAGGTGAGAAATAATGTAGTCAAAGAGGACAGTTTTATCACGGGAACAGTTTTTAAGCAAAGAAATACAGGAAAAAATATAACAGCTTTTGCAGAACCTCTGTTAAAAGTGGATATTGTTCCTTAAACCTGTTTTCACACATTTCTTCCCTTTAATGTTGCCCCCTTTCTTTCTCAGAAATGCATGTGCGTGTAGCTTTGGGCTTTTTTTAATTCCACTAAAACTGTGAAAGACCTACTTAAAATCTGCCCACAAACGATGGTGTTGATGTTGGAATTTGACATTCTCCTCCTCCCACATTTAAATTTGGCCATGAACAGTGACTTCAAATCATACAAATTGACATTATTTTTTTTTTTAAGAGATTTTGAAGATTGCTCCTGCTGACAGACTGGCAAAGCAATTAACGTGTCTACCAAAGTTAGACCACAGACGAAATGTATGACACTGTGGAAAGGCTATTCTAAATAAGATTGTTTGTTTTTCTTAAAATTGGAGAGAAATCTGATTCAAAGCCCACCAAACTCACATTGAAGATTGCTCTTGACTTCGGTGGGTTTTGGATCATACCTTAAAATATAGTAGATGTATTTTGAACTACAGAATTTATGAAATATGTTGTTTTATCATAATTTTTATTTTTATTACAGTAGTCTCAGAAGACCGCCTCCAGAACAAAGATCATGCCTGGTTCTGTACAAACAGTGTTGCCATTTTTCACCATTTTAAATCTAGTGATATTTGGCATTTTTCTTAAAGTCACAGATGCTGGAGTCCCCTGAATATTTGAGAATCTCAGCTTTCCTTTAAAATAAAAAAGTACGTTTCTGGCCTTTGTGATTGTGGAGGAGAGTTTGAAAACATGAACTCTACAAGTTCAAAAATCAGAATTACTCTTGTTGTTTTGAAGAATGTAAGTAATTACAGCTGGGTGAATTTTTTTTTGGTGGCTGAACAGAAACATTTTTGAAAAAACCAAACAACAATTTACCTTCAGGTCAACCCAAAATGACAGTTGTTTGGATCTTCTTGCCAAACCAAAAAAAAAAGACACAAAGAAACAAAAAATCATTTTAAACTGAACGTAATCGGAAGTGAAATACTTCGTTCCATCTTTCAGAGGATTTTAACTCTTTGGTTTTGTTTGTTTCCAGGGGATTTTATCATTTTGGTTGGATTTCTTTGTTTTTGTTTTTAGTTAGAGCTAGCTTACTTTCTACACAAAATATCATTTTAAAATGAAAAGTTAAGACATTTAATTTATAAAATGTCAAAATAGTTTGATCCTTTTCCAAAATTTCCCCCCTTTATTTCAGCTGAAACTATTTACTGAAATTCAACCCAAATTTAAAACAAAGTAATATTGATATATAGATATAAATAAAGATAAATCTGATAGGTGAATTGTCTTGTCATGTATAAACATCTTTGTTATCTAAATGTAAAGTACCATTATTAAATATATAATTGCACATATTTAATAAACCCAAGAGCTAAACAATAAAGTTATTAAAGTTACCCTACAGTGAGTAAAGTATGCATTGTATTAAGTTTTCAAAAGTGTTAGCAATTTATTCAAAGATCCACAGATCTCTAGTTTTAGAACGCATACATTTTTAATTTCCTAGGGGCACTGTTTCCTGTGCTGACTGCCTGGTGGTATTTATTTTCATCAGGGCTTTAAATTAACTGCTAGAAACCTCTTTCATGACATACCCACTACAATGTGTTAGTGATCATTACTGTATGCATTGGGAGTATCTACCATAGACTATTATTATTGGTAATCCCTGTGGGAGGGGAGATCTAATCAGCCAGTGTGTGCATCAATTTCATCTCTCTAGCTAAGCCCTCATCTACTTTCCTAGGATTCCCAAACGGGAAAGGGAGTGTTGACATAACAATCAAAAAAAATGGCAGAGCAGCAAGTCGGAAAGAATCACGAAAATAAAAAAGGTATGGAGAGGTGCACAGCAAATCAACAGAACAAGATGCAATTAGTGGGCTGAATTGGAAGGGCACTCACTTGAAGCAGTAAAGTTTCTACGTTGTCCAGTGATGTTATGCACAGGGTTGTGAACAACAAACACAGAATGGGTTGGTATTGCAAGGTGGAACTCAGTCACTGCTGGGGGAAGAGAAATTCTTACCAATGGATGAGCTCAGCATCTCGATTAGTAGTTTGTTTTGTATTGAGGGGTCAAGGCCACTTACCCATCAACTCGAATACCTGTTCTGTTCTCTAGATGTTCTCATACCACGCTTTTCACTGTAGTGCATGAGGGGCTAGAAACGGATCATTTTAAAGAAAAATGGAAGAAGATGGGAGGAACTGTAGAAGATGGTTATGGATTATTTTCTCATTCTTACCAACTATTCCAATGGCTGGAATGATATGGACTTTTTGGCATGAAGAGAGCATTGGGCTATGATTAAAATAAGAAGTCATCTGATTGACAATTAGTAACACTTCCTTGTCAAGACAAGAAAGACCATCAAATTTGCCATTCTCCTTTTGTCTTTCACAAGCTCTGTCTGCACAGCTGGAAAGAAGAGATATCACAGGTGGCAAGGAACGTACCTGAGCTAAACGAAGAACAAAGAGGACACATAGCCTCAACTGGTGGCTTCAATTGGACTATGCAGATTTAGATCCAAGCTGTGAATCTGGCTTTAGACATGCCTTACAAGCAGGGCTGGTCAAAAATTTCCCAGTGAAATTCTTCTGATGGAAAACCGGGTTTTTGATTAAACAAAGGTTTTTGCAGAAAGTTGAAAACTGAAAACTATTGGAATTCTCAGCCAAAAGTTTAAGGGGTTTGGCAATTTCAAGTGAAAATTTCTAGTTTTCTGATAAAAAGTCTACATTCTCTATTGAAAATGTCAAAAATGATACATTTTCCGTTTTGTCAAACTGTTCAGTAGGAAAATAAAATCTTTACTTACAAGCCCTGGAAGCAAATAAATTATTGTTCTTGGAAGTTATGGAAGATAAAGTAGAGAAGCAAGAACACCTTAGAGAAAGGCATCGGTTTCAATAGTAAAACAAAGCAAACCATGACGGTATAGCAATCTAGTGACTAACGTGTGCACTTTTACAGGCAGAATGCTAGCTCAGAGCTCACAAAAGAGAGCAAATCGTAGCTGGCTGTGACAGATTCGCAACACTTACCACTGGATTGGTGCCCCCAGCTGGTTGTCTGAGGATTAGATTCAAGCCAACACCGACATCCGCAGTCTGCACACCGACGCTCTGCCATGCAGTTCACCAGTGGCCCCTCCCACAGCTGTTAAGACCTGCAGCGCCTACTGGGACTCAGCCCTCCGGGCCAAACCACAATCCATGTTCCCCCCATTCTAGGGGAGGTTTGGTTCCTCACTTTCTCAGTGTCCACTGCTGTTTCTCAATCCCACCACTTCAATGGCACCTGACCTGACTGGGGGCGTGAGTAGGGGAAGATATCTGGGCCTCACCATTACTCCAGGTCCTGGCCCAAGGACCCTGTGAATTGCAGCCTTTTGCTGTGCCTCAAACTTCTTTCTCTGCTATTGTCTCCCTGGGCTACCTTCCCCAGCCCCAGTACTTTCTCTACCCAGCCGCAGGGCCAGCTACCCACCCACTTCCAGCAGTAACATTGTCTCAGGTGCCACAAGCCTCTCAACCTGTGAGAGGCAAACTTCCCTTTTGAGCTCCAGGTAGTGACTGCTGTGCTCTGCCTCTGCCCTCAGCTCCTTTTATATGGGCCTGCTGGCCTTTGATTGGATGTTCCTCTCAGCCTCTCTCCTCTTGGCCACCTCCCACTCTGCTTCCCCAGGGCTGCTTTTAACTCCTTAAGTGCCAGTGTGGGGGCTGATGTCCCATCGCATGTGTATATAGTCAAATATTCATATGTAAAGACCTGTTTAATGGATGAAGGAATTGCCATACTTATCAGTGGTCCATCTAGCTTGAATCCCAACTCCAAATGTGGCCAGTAAGATGTTTGAGAGGAAGGTGCAAGAAACCACAGAATGAACATCGGAGAAGTTTCTTGCTGAACCATCCTCTCTCATCCTTCCTCATCAGTGGCACCTTTTTGGCTGCTGTGTGGCATCACATGGACTAACAAACCTCTAAGGGCCACCAGAGTTAGTGAGCTTCTTTGCATTCATTTCAGCGGGGTTTGGATCAGGCATTTGATGACTTCAAACTGGAAGTACAGCAGAGCCAGACACTCCAGCCTGGTCACACAGCCCTCGGTACTTTTAAGATGCACTTGCTTACCCAGGCCCCGGGTGAGCTGTGAGAAACAGGTAGTGTATTCATATTCAGTGTGACATGTTTATTCTAGGAGGAAGGTGGGAGGTAGCTCACAGCAAGAACTGCCTCCATGCTCAAGCCCAGGAGAGACTTTGGCAGGTGATATACAGTCCCTTCCTCCTGCTGGAATAATGGCAAGCCTTGAATGAAACAAATGCAGCATTTGGGAGATCACGGGTGCTGCAGAACAGTGGATACTTGGTGTATTAACACCCCCCCCTGCCCCACCAACCACAATGTTTGATGCTTTTTTATCTGTGTTAAGTCAGGCTTCTCCTACCGCAGTGCCCTCACTCAGGGCTTTCTCCCTGTTGGCCTCGCTGTACTGGTCGGCTGGGGATTTAAGTACATCACGGTGACATCTCCCACTATTAGGTAGAAGTGTGATGGATGACAGGAGCAGCACCTTCAAACAAGGCTTCTCACACATTGTCAGTGCCAATCACACTAACCATCTGTCTTCCATTTATCTAGCACAGACATGACAGCCCTCTCTCATATGTTTCATTTTCCCACTGCAGAGGAACCTCTAATATTTTCTCGGCAGAGGACTGAGAGGCTCTGTAGGAAGGGAAAGAAAGAAACAAACAAAAAAATACCCACTGCTCCCCAAAAGACATTGATTCCGGGGTTTAACTGCTATAAACTCCAAGTCTACCTACACACAAAAACCCATCCGCACATTTGCCAGCCATAACCCAGTTAAGCTGATTTCTGCTGATGCTCCTCTTCTAAGTTAATGAGAACTATATTGAAAACTACTTTTCCTTTCCCCAAACCTCCCAGTCTCTCTGCTCTGCAGAGAGAACAATAATTCAGAGCTTAGTGGATCAGCTGCAAGGCCCTTCAAATCAATGTAATCTAAAAACCGCTAGCGTGCACAGTGTTTTTACATATATTGCTTGGACTATATTGAAGCATTCGTCTCATCAATCATTTCAAGCCTGAAATAACACATCTATGGAACAAGGAAAATGTGTTCTTGATGTGCATGTCAGAGTCTAATTACTTTACATTTTTACTTTATCAAGGGAATTTTCTAGTTACACACGTAGATGAGCCTTTTTCGCTCAGATTGCTTAAAACATCACCACTTAAAGAGACAGCGCCAAGATAAACATGCGCCTAATTCCTGCTCCCATTTTCACCAGCGCAATGCACTGATATCAAGAGGGTTACATGGGTATAACTGATAGCAGGAGGAGGGGATGCTCTCCCCTCTAAGTCGGCACTGAATAAAAGCACTAACATGAATTTTAAGTTCCAAAGGGGTAGCCGTGTTAGTCTATTGTAGAAAGACAACAGAGTCTTGTGGCACTTTTAAAGACTAACAGATTTATTAATCGCATGAGCTTTCGTGGGAGAAAATCCCACTTCGTCAGACGCTTTGAAGATAGGAAAGTTACAGAGTGGGAGGAAATTAAATGCAGGGGAGTGTATGACATAGCATCAAGTCAGGCTGTAACAGCAAATCAAAGTAGGTGTTAGGATTCAAAACACTGGGGAACAGCACATAGAGGAGGGGGGAGGTCAATTCACTCTGATGAATTTTAAGGACATTGCATTATTGGAGGTGACATTTTTAATACAAAATCAGAAGTCCTGATAACTTGTATCCATATAAGCTCCCTTCTGAGAGGTTTCTGAGTGCCCTAAACTCTTCCTGCATGCAGGAAGAGAAGATAGCGCTCAGCACCAAGCAAAGGCAGGGGATTAGGTTGAAAAGAGGCTGCAAGAAAACCTGTGGAGTTGTAGTCGTTGCTAATATGCTGGGATCTTTTTAAAATCTCATTGGCAGAAACATGAACCCCCCAAAACCATCTCTACAATGCTCATGGCTCAAGCATCTTCAGGATGTTTTGAGTTTGCTCAGAGGAAGATCAAAACCAAACTCAGACAGGCTAAGAGGCACTGATCCCATAGCCTGTGTGTGGCACCAATTCCTTGGGGAGGTTATCGCCATTATAGAAGTCGGATACTTTCCTGTCTAACATCCTTCATTCAGGCCAACAGTTACAGTTCAGTGTGTTCAGTCAAGACCTGCTCAGTCTTCATTTGTCAGATGCGCTCTCTCATTACTCAGAGCCCAAGGTAGTTCTAATTTATTAAGTTAAGCAGGGACAGCAATTAAATATCCGGAGAAAGTAATCTGTCAAAACCTGTTGGCTGTTTTCCCATGATTTCCATATCCACTAACATCTCTACTGATCACCAGCCAACTGTGCTGTAATTATTTCATCATGTGACTTTTTTTTTTCCCCATAGCTGTGGGATCTCAGGCATGCTGGTTGGAAAGGTCCATTTCAAAGCAAGCTGTGCAGGCACCATTAAATGTTGATTTCAGAGTAGCTATGGATCTGATTCTAGGTGTTAAACATACCTTACGAATATCAGATTATCTCACTCCTGCTTCAGACAGCAAGTCTAGGTGTGGCAAGTGAATACATACATAAAAGGGACTCACATCTGGTATATAAATATACGGGGTCAGATTTCAATGGAGCCACATTCATTTGCATCCGCTGATGATCTGGCTAATGGGGTGAAATTCATCCTGCTACAAAGGATCCTTCCATAGATTGCTATGCAAAGGGGTCTACCATTGAGCGGCCATAATTCCTCCCTGGGTTTGGACTACAGGTGACATAGAGACTATGGAGGTTTGCCCTGGGATGGGGTCAGACTCTGTGCGCACTCTACCTACATAAATCCATGGATGGGCAGAAAGCAGATGAGGGGCATGGACTTTATTAGCCAGTTTTCCCTTGAACGCAGAGAACAACAAACTCGATTGTTTTATGAGTTACCCGTGAAACGAGGGGAATGGAAACTCTTCATTCCCTGCAGTTCCTGTTCTCAATACTTCACAAAAGGAGGCCTTTCATCAAAGAAATGCAAGGTAAAGAGATACACGGCTCATGCGTGCACAGCACAGGACTACAGTGGCACCAACCATTTAGGCTCCTGGGAGTGTTCTTACACACAGCAGCAGCCAGCACTGAAATAAGTCTAAAACAAACGCTGACAGAAATCATTTCAATTTCTAAATGGATTGTCCAAAGGAGAGACGGGTGCAATTGTTCTCCTTGTGCTGGTTTTCCTTTCTCTCAATATGATCCAAATGTATCATTCACTCCACTTTGACGTTTACTTACAGCGTAGAGTCCAACAGACCACATCCATACGTGCATGAATGCAACCTAGACTGTAAGCTCTCTGAGGCAGAGACCCCGAGTCCTGGCTACAGCACTCTAGTCATTCCTACTGTGATTAATTACCCAAGAATAGAGCTCATTCAGAAGCTCAGGGACCTAACTGATGGACGGAGACAGGCCGAGGAGAACAAAGAGGCTATTTAACCAATTAGGCGGATGAGATAAAAGGCACAAAAGGTGGCCAGCAAGCTCCCTCCCTTGGAGCTGTGGTCTCCCTAGGACTGTAGCTGTATGGCTGTGTAGAGAGGAAGTAAAAGAATGGTGGAAATGAACACTGTAAATAAACTACAGGGAGGTTTTACTAGCAGAAGGTCTCTGAGCTACTTGTGGGCTTGAAAAGAGGCAGTGAATCCACCACACCGGAGGCAGGAACGGTCTTTTTGTTCTGTGTGTACAGTACCTAGCACAATGGAGTCCTGGGTCCATGACTGGAGCACCTACGTGCTACCGCAGGACAAACAAACAAAGACTGTAAAAAACTACTCACACGTGCAATGGTTTGCTTGGCCCTCGCTCACTGCCAAGCATCATACTTTCATCTGCTCTCTCAACCTGACTCAGCCTCTCATACCAACGGAAATTAACCACCCATGTTCTACAGCCACTCCTAGGAAGAAACGTTTTTCTTTTTAACTAGCTGCCAACACAAACGAACAAACAGACTAAGCATGCTGGGAGCCAGAGCGCTCCTCTTGGCTCTGTCACCGAAAAGGTTAAAGTCACTTCATTTCTGGTGTCTCTTTCTCCCAACTATAAAATGGGGGAAATTATATTTGCTTACATACTTCAGAGGGGCTGTGAAGACTAATTAATTAATATCTGTAAACATACGGGGTGAAATCCACCTTATTTTAGGAGTGAGGCGCAGGCTTTTAATAGCCCTCCGCAAGGGGGTGAGTTTTACCCACACAGCACTAAAGTGTTCCGTGCAGTATTACCGCCAGCATCAATTTATTCGAATGAACCAATAAAAGGTGTGTTCACTGGGCCAATTTGAATGCCTGCCTAACTCAATGTGGCGTTGGCGTATGCCCAATGCATGCACACACAGTGAAACCCGACTCAAGTACCAGCCCAAGGGGTCATTGTAAATCATTTGCGTAGTTATAGACCACCTAGCCTAAAATGTTGAACTAAACAGCTGGACATGAAGACCTCTGGGATACTTTAAGATGGTTGTTTAAACCCACGAGATTGCGCTGGGAAAGTGCGGGAGTACAGGCCCGGGTTTGTCAGTTCTGAATGCTCCTGGACTGGAGCTTACGTCTAACAGAATGAGGCAGTAGCTCCCTGTAGCGCAGAGAGAAGTGCCACCGGACTCTTCCTCCTCTTCTCTCTGGAGAACGAAACAGATTTTAAACATTTGAAATCTGCCAAGCCGCCAGCACCAGCTGTGATGCTCTGGTCGTCTCTCACGCTTCTCCGAGAACACTGGGCCAGATTATTAGCGGGTGTAAACCAGCTCGGCTCCATGGAAGTCAATGGCGCTATGTCAGTTTCCACCCACTGAGAATCTGGCCCATTGATCTGTTCAGTGGCTAGCACACAACTGCATTAAAAGAGGCAGCTTCCAGAACCCATCTGTCAGCTCACCTCCCTGCACACTCTCCGCTTTGCTAAGGCTGCTTGCACCTGAGAACAGCCAGTGGAAACCTTTACATTGCTGGTGAAAAGCAATCCGGGGGGCTGCCCTGCCACCATCCTGTCACATTTGGATACAGGGTAGGAAGAGGGCACTGGGAACATTGTGGGGCAGGATGTGAAGATAAGGGGTGGGATGAAAGACAATCTCAAGCGATGGAGTATCTGCATATTCCCAGGGTAATCACCCCCTTTAATTACCCTGGACCAGATCCTCAGCTGGTGTAAACTGACAAAGACTTTGATGGCAATTTACATCATTTGAAGATAAAAAATTATTACTTTTTTTTAACTGCAAGTTGCCTGTCTTGTTCTCTAGGATTTCAGGTTTTTATTTTAAACCCTCACCTGTAAGATGCTTCTGGCTACGAAGGTTAAAAAGTGATTAGCTCAGCATGAGTGCTCCATCCTCTGCCGTTCCCCGGAGTCTAGTGAGATCATCATCCCCACTACTCTGAGCAGCTAATTACAGTGTGACAGTCAACAGAGTGTGGAGCGTGGCCAAACAAACAGCCACTCCAGAGCAAGTGTCGAGAGCAAGGTGTCTGTGCAGCAGAAAGGCGTGAATCATCATGCGGCTTGCCAGCTCAGCTCAGCAACCGCATTCAGTGCTCCAGCTACCCAGCGTACAAGCTGGAAAGGTGAGGAGCAGAATTATGCTCCCCACCGCCACTTTGGTTGGTGAATAAATTAATTCCCTTCGAGCTGAAAGCAAAAGCTCCCTAAAAGCGAAGAAACATGGAACCATGACAGAGTCGGTAGCAGCAAAGGGTACGGTTCTATATTTCATTCTAAGGGTTCCTGTTAATGAGAAAACACCAAACCGGCTTGAGCTCCTGGGAAATCACACACTAGCCCCTGGGTGCCCCCAAAAGGCAATACTTCCCCTCTGGCAAGTCCAGAGTCTGAGGGTATGTACACACACGAGACCTGTCCCGCAATAAAATTATTGCAGGACAAGGCAACGTTATAACAGAGCACCTCTTAGAGCGAAAAGGAGCATTCACACGCTCCTTTGAATTTTCGCCATCAGGAGCAGTGCATGGTGGGCACCTAACCCACCATGCATCGCGGCTGTCAGCTGCTGGCAGCAGTCGTGTTTCCAGGGCTCAGCTGAGCCCCGGGGCCATGAGGTTCAGCCACGGCAGCTGAGCCCACCGAGCTAGCAGGCTCAGCTGAGCCCGGGGCTCAAGCTGCGCTGCAGGCCGGGCTCAGCTGAGCCCCGGTGGATCAAGCCCCACTGCTGCCTCTGAGAAAGGGCTTGATCCGCCGGGGCTCAGCTGCAGCAGCTGAGCCAGGTGGCTGAAGCTCTGCTGCCCCATTGGGGCTCGGCTGCTGGGTCAGCCCCACTGCCTGGCAGGGCTCCCCAGCAGGGCTCAGCTGACCCCAGCAGCTGGAGCCCCCCCAGCAGCAGCTGAGCCCGGGTGCTGCAGCTATTTGTCAATTTCACTGCTCTTCTAGAGCAGTGAAACTGACAAATTTGACAGTTCCCCTGTCCTAGAGTGCCCTTGACAGGCACTCTGGGACACTTCCGGAGGCTGTCAACGCCACAAAGACTGTACACACAAGCTCTACCACGGAACAACTGTTCCCTGGTAACCCTACCCACCCTCGTTTTGTGTGGTTTACCTGGTGCGTGGGAAGGGGTTGTTGCCGCGCAACAAGCAAGATTATCGTGCGCACAGCTCCCTGCCTTACCGCGTGGTAATGGTGTCGTGTGTACATAGCCTGAGGGTAGAAAGCAAATAAAAGGAAGGAAGTAACATAGCACTGGTCTGGGAAAACAGTGAAATCAGAATTCATGACCTCAATGAGCAGAACCTACCCCACCCAAGAATGCATGGGGTGTGCCCTTCGCCTCTCCCTTCTCACCTTCCCTTGCCTTACTGACCGCTACTGCTGGCTGTGGGCTTGACCAGCCCCCTCCACTGCTATCTCGACGCTGGCTCTCATCACCTGGGGCCCAATCCACTGCTGAGTCCTGCCACCTCCGAGCCTCGCTGACTCCTTTCTGCTGGCTCCTGCCATCTGCAGGTGCTGACCACTGCTGTTTTGTGCTACCTCCCTGCCCTGCCGGGTTCTCTCTGCTGCATGTCAATCAAGGTTTCCCATTTCTTTTGTGATTTCCATTCTAGTAAATGTCAGCTTTCAGCTCCTGGGAAAACCTTCTACTGACACAGGAGCAAGGTCCCTGCTTTTTAACAAAAAAGACTCCAAGAGGAATCATTAATTCTTTTAGCAGTGGGAGGGAGAATCAATCCGTGTCTGAGGCTAACCCTTTGCCAAGATGAGGACAGCCTCTCTAGGAGATTGCCCAGCCCCTTCGCACTTGCTTTTACAATGCTCAAGCATCCATATGCCACCCCTGTTGAGCTCCATTTAGATGAGAGTGAATCTTTCATTAGAACAGGCTCAGCCCAGCTCTGCTGCCATTTGTTCATACAATCAAAGGGTGACATTTCGTTCCCCCTTCAAGTAACACAAAAATGATCTGTAACACAATACCAGCCACACCGACCATTACCCATCATGCTCAGCACTTAGGTGTGCTTATGCAGAGGCCGTGCAATCATGTTGAGTATTCGATCATACTCATGCAAATACGGCGCCCATGCAAATAAAGTGCTCCTCTTTTCAACTGGCTGAGCAAGGGGGTGCCGCTTAGACCTTGCTTAGAAACGCCGGCTTGCTCCTGTAGCTGTGTGTTTGGTTCAAGATCTGAACTAAATTTTGTTTGACAGAACAGAGAACCATCCTGCTTTCGGCTCACTCTGCCCACGGAACAATGTCAAGGAGTAATGTGCACCAGATTTCCAGTTCAGTCGCACACTGGATTGCCTGCTTGTTTTTCCTTTATTCTTCATAGACCTGGTGTGTACGAGGGGTCTCCAATTTTAGCCATGGTGTAGCTGCACCCCTAATATAGACAATTTACATGAGGGTAACTTGATTTGTACTGAAACAGCTTAATCCTGCTTGATATAACCTGCCCCACTATGAATCACACCATGCTGGTGTGAATTATGCCTATACTAGAGTAAGGCTAGCACCCATCCTTAATTGGGCAGGACAGTCCTGAAATGTACATTTCTAGTCCTGGTCTTGGGCTGAATGACTCCAGGACAGCATTTGCCCTAGATTCCCTGCAGTACCACTCTGCAACTTCCCAAGACTAAGGGGACGTTCCAGACCTTCTTCCAGTGGGGGTGGCTGAGGTGGAACTTAGAACCCCTTCACCACGAGGCCCCATTCCCTGCTCCTGCTTCCTCTCCCCCTTTCCCATCACTGCCTCCCTTCCCCTGCCCCCTAAGGTCCCGCCCTTGGCCAGGACAGAAGCTGGATCTGGGCAGTAGTAAGAACCACCCAGGGATCCTGGATTGCTGTGGGGAGCCACGGTGTCCCAGACCTTCCACCTGCCCTGGGCAGTGACCCCTAGAGGTTGGGAACGTGGGCTGGGATACCAAGCTCTTGGGCACTACAGCACCCCACCCAGGGCAGGTGGAGGGTCTGGCACTCCCCACAGTGGTTCAGGCTCCCTGGATATCTCTTACCACAGTCTGGCTCTGTTTTCTGGCCTGGTCAGAGGTGGGGCCTCAGGGAAGAAGACGGAGCAGAAAGCAGAAAGTCACAGGGGACAGAGCTACTGCACGTGCCCCATTTTTGCATTTTGAAAAGATGGTCACCCTACACTGGGTCCAGTTTATATGGGGAGGAAGGGAAGAAGGTGCTTTTTCAATCAAGTTAGCTCAACGACAAATAGCTTCATGGGATGGGACAACCCCCTCAGCCACCATTTTGGCAAGCTTGGAACCTATAAAGCCCAAAGGGGACCTTGAGCTACAACACAACAAGTTTGTGAGGTTTTAAAGGTGTTCAGCTGAATCTACACAGCTGTGAAGGGGCCTAACCGTGAAGGGAGGCACCATTTTCCCCAGCTATAAACTGACCATATGAGTTAGCACCAGTGTAACTACCTCAGTGCCTGAAGTGCCACTGGAGCATGCAGTATGTTTTCTACTACATGTTTGTAACTAAAATAATAGCTAGACGTTTTCATCTATAGAGCTGAAAGCATTTTAAAAAGTAGATCAGTATCAATACCCCCATTTTACAGATGGGAAACTGAGGATCAGAGAGGCAATATGACTAGCCCAAGGGCACACAGGAGGGGGGGGAAGAGGGGACAGAATCCAGTTCACTGCACTAAGCCATGCTGCCTCTAGCTTCTTGAGAGGGATTTTGGGTATGTCAACACTTAAAAAACTAAGTCGACCTTGTTAAGTCGACCTAGAGTATCTACATGAGACACTTAAGGTGACTGCCTGCATCCCTGGAGAGCTTCAATTCCTTTGTGCTGGGGAGCCGCGGCTCCCTTGTCCCCAGCCCTCGGTTGACTTAGGGAATTAAGTCGACCTAGGGCATCCACACTGGTTTTAGGTCGACATAACAAATCGACTTAACCGTTAAGTTGACCTAAAGAGTGGTAGTTATTAAGTAGACTTAATGAAAGCCTGGTGTAGGCACGGCGTTCTTTAGGTCGACTTAAGCGTCCTTAAGTCAACCTAACTTGCAAGTGTAGAATAACTTTGAGAATAACAATGGTGAAATCAGCGCTGTGCTATTTTTTTTGTTGCTAGACCATGACTCTCCTCATGTGGGGCCTAAACCTGCAAATCTTTTCTCATGCAAACTGCCCCACTGAAATCAGTAGGAGTTTTCATGAGATTTAGGACTACTCATTTAGGAAGAAGGATCCTAATAAAATAAAAGGCCATCGGCTTTTTTGAGAGCTCCGTTGCATACGCTCAGAGGCCCTTATTGGCATATTTGAGATGAGCGGAACAGCTGGTGAGACAATCATGCAAAACAGGTTAGCATCAAAACTGAACAGAAAAGTTATTTCTGTTTATAATGTCTAAAAGAAGTGAAGAGAAGAGAGAAGTTAGGTATAAAGCTAATCAGCTGTTCAACTTACGCATCATAGAAAAAGACAGGATGTCACCACAGTGTAACATGGAAGTGGCATGATGCCTTTTGAACTAACGTATTTTAAATCATCCTGTTTCATCACAGTTCTGCTGCCCTGAGGCATTTTAGTGTCACGTATGGATTCCTCTAGGACGATGAAGTCCTTGGCACCAATAAATCATGACCGCAATTTACAAGTAGAGCTTAAGAGAGGTTTAAAAAAAAACAAACCAAGAAAATCATGAAATTTGAGCATTCAATTTTCTCAGGCTCATTACACAATAGTACAAAGGAATGTGATGGGTGGGGGGAGGATGGTATAGGTATCGGGAGAAGGCAGAGAGGAAGCGGCAATGTGTTCAATCCATAGAGTCTCTGACGCATGGCAGTTTCTACAGAGCCTACTGTGAACAGATCAGAGCGTGATAAAACTCTAGACATTCTAGCTCAAACAGGATTTCTATGAACATCTCTAGTTTGGTTTCTGTAGGTTTGTGTCCCTTACTCTCACAGATTGGTGAGACAAGACACAAGGGGTATGCCTACATTAGCAATTTAAGTCGACTTAAGGAGGCTTCAGTCGACTTAAACAAAGCCTCGCCCACACCTGGCTTTCATTAAGTCGACTTAAGCAGTTCCTTAAGTCGACTTAATAACTATCACCCTTTAGGTCGACTTAACAATTAAGTCGATTCGTTAACAACGGTGACCCTAAGTCGACTTGTTCTATAAGTCGACCTAGGGCATGGGTCCCGGTGAGAAGAAAGCTGCACTCCTTTCTCCCCGAGACCTGCGCGGGAAGAAAGGAACCGCAGGTCCCTTCTTGCTGGGACCCGCATGGGTCCAGGGTAGAAAGGAGCTGCGGATCCCGGGGAGAAAGGAGTCACAGCTCCCTTCTTGGAGGGACCTGCGGCTTCCTGGCAGAAGGGACCAACAGCTCTCTGCTGCGTCTACACTTGAAAAGTTAAGTCAACTTAACAGAGTCAACTTAACTTTTCAAGTGTAGACATAAGCCAAGGATAGTTAAGTTGAAAGGACAGAGTTGTGAAGGATCTTGAAGATAGGAGAAGGGGAACTGTCTTTCTGTCCTGTTTGTACAGCCCCTAGCACAATGGGGTCCTGATCCATGATTGCGGCTCTTAGATGTCACTGTAATAAAAATAATAAAGAAGATGGCAAAGGTGAAGCTAGTGAATAGGTTCAAAGAGAGGAGTAATGTGGAAAAATCAATGGGTGAGGGAGCTGAATTTTGTATCAATCAGAAGCGAGGCATGTGGGAAAGGAGATCAAACTATGATTTTCTCCAGTCTTACAGCAGAGGTACAAATTCACAGCATTAATATCAGGAAATAACCACATAATCCATGGGCCAAAGAGAAGCCCTTTCCATTATGCATGTTTATATGGGTAGCAACCTTCCTCATCACCCTTTATTATCTGATTGTCTCGCCTACTAAAATATGATTTAGTTCAGTACTAAGAATAGAATTTGATTTACCTCTGCATTCGGGGAAAGAACGAGCAGCTTGAAAAAATGTCAGTCCTGTTTAAATTTTCTTGCTGTATAAATTGAGTGCTAATGATCTTGACTCAGCTCCCCTTATGTATTTATGCAGCCTCTTTCATGTTTGCTAGCTTATTATTGATCGGCTGTTAGATGACACTGCAAATAAAAGAAGTCAGCATAACCTAAACCCTGGAGGCCTTTTAAAGAAGCAGTTTAATGATGATCAAAGTGCACTACTTAGTCACTAATATGATTTCACGATGGTCACTGCACTCCTATAATTTTCGTTGGGTTCGTTTTTAATGATAATTGTAAATGAAGCAAAATTTGAGCTTTGGATAGATCAAAACACTTCATCGAGACAAAATTGTTAAATTCTATATTTAGAGCCCTGCAAATCTGTGGATCTCGCATTATATCCGTGGGTATCCGCATCCACAGATACAATGCAGATATCCGCAGACCATTTTTTGCAGTTGCAGATCGGATACAGATCTGCATATTTTTACCTGTGCATGGCTAGAGCTCTGCAAATATGCAGATATCCGCGGATCCAACACTTCTTGCAGATGAAGATCAGATGCGGATCCACATATTTGAATCTGTGCAGGACTCTGTCTATATTATATGAAAACGTATAAATCCAATATAAAATAAGAGAACCAAAATGAAAAGTCATTTCAAAATGGAAAATTGAAATGTTTTGTTCCAAAAATGTCAACATGGGATGTTTCAACATTGGCAGATCTTCCCCAGCCCGAACACCCTTCTTTTCTCCCAAACAAATTCGGGCAAAACTGACCTGATTTTGCAAAGCATTTAAATTCTGATGGAACTATATATTCCTACTGAATACGAGTCCATCCAAGTTGCTCTAAACAGAACATTAACAAAACAAGCTCTATACATTTTGAGGCCAAGGACTATTGTAACCATCTAGCCTGATCTCCTCCACACAGGTCATAGAATTTCATACAGTGGTTACTGCAACAAACTGAAAGTTGATCTAGAACACAAGAGCCCATAGTTCTGTCAACTCAGTGCAATCAATTTTTCCATTTACACCATCAACTCCGAAATATGCTGCAAGATTATCACCATGTACAATGAGTTGTCTTGGGGGACTGGAAAAAAAGCATGCTCTTGGGCTGGTGAGGGAGAAGAAAACTGTAAAATTTTTGTCCACGGGGGGAAAAAAAACAAGGTTTGCTTCCAAATGTGCCAGTAAATATCACATATTTAAATATAATTATCCTGGGAGAGAAAAAGACACTTCAGAGACTTCACACTTTGAGTGCTTATTTCAACCCACTTCATTTTTTAATCCTGGCATTGTGTGGTTTAGAGCAATAGTTTCTCCACACTGGTACACTCAAGTCTAGACTTTACAAACGGCCTGATTCTCCACTGTCCATACTGTTGTGTACAAAGATGAACAGTCACGTTATCACACCCTTCATTGAAATGACCTCTCAGCGTTCCCTGCCTTTAACGGCAGGTATTTCTGGTGGGGCTGAGAAACGGAGTAAAGGACCGTGGAGGTGGATGTAGTCAGGAAACCAAGGGAGACTGTTACATTCTAACAAGCAGGGAAAGAGACACCCAACAATGCAACGACGTCACACAAATTGCCTTTTCAGCTTAAATAAACACAGCGTGATCTTTTGGGAAACTGAAGAGGCTACAACACCAGACGCTGCGTAATTCTTGCCTTCCATAATGTTTCTGTGCTACCCCTTCTGACAGCTTGTAGCAAATCTTACATGTTTTACATATTGTGAAATCCCTGCCATGAAAATGTTATAGTCCTATCAGGAGATGGTAGGGAAGCACTGACGTGGATCCTAATAGAAAGAAGAGAATGCAGCAAGATGGCATTTTTTTCCAAAAATGGTTAAATGGAGGCTGCAATTTCTTTTTGCTTCATGCTGCTGTTCAGTACAAACTCTCCGCTGCCATCTGTGTATAAATGAGGACAGCATGTATCAGCATCACAACAGGCCACATACATGAGGCATGTTAGCCTCTAGGTTTTTTTAAGCGATACCCAGACCATGATGGAATCGTAGCAGATTCCTGGAGCCCCAGTGTTCCCCCTAAGCTACTTTCTCGTCACTCAGAGTGCACTGCAGAACTCCCTGTTCTACCTGGCTCTACCAAACGCTCTGCTAAAATATAAGAGGAACCACAAGTAATACTCACATTCAAAAGAAAAGGGAACAAAATCGATTATGGACACAGAGCATCCTGTCTCTTAGAATGCTGGGTATGTAATACTTCTGTACGTCACTGTCCAGACAGCATCACCTAGCATGTATATAATGCTCCTAATCTTCTAAGCATTAATAATATAAACTGTGGGGAAAGGTAGGTGCAGAGAGAGAAAGAGACTTGACCAAGGCCACAGAGGTAGTCAGAGTGAGAACTGAGCTGAGAATTCAATTGTTTGTGACTCCTGATTTAGTAATCAGTAAGTAGTCCCAGTTCCCAGGCCAATCCAAAGCCTTATTTCATACTTCCCCCTCATTATTTAACTTTAGGCCTGTCCCTTTCACCACAGTCACCCACACCCCCAGCCTCTACAGACTTCAAGTAGCTCATTTTAACCACTTCTGCACAGAAAAAAAAATCATGTTTAACTATTCTAAACATTCTACTGTATGAAAAGTAATTGCTACAGGAAATAATGAGGGCATCTTTCTGTCTGTATTTTGTAGCTATAGAACAATCCCCTGGAGTCAGTTTCTTCCGTCAATCCCAATCATGCCCAAAGAACTTCTGAAACCTTAACATAGCTCTTCTAAAACAAACTTTATTGAGACAGAATTAGTGGGTTCTGATTTGCAATTGCTTTCACTGAATGTTTTTTCTCATTTTTGTCCTGTAAATCCTATATATTCCATCTGTTCAAGACATGATTTCCAGACCACTGAAGCAAACACAATGGTAAAAACATTTTTGCCAGTTGCCCTTGGCCTTGCGGTATGAATACGTTGCCAAGTCCAGCTGCCATTCAAGCCAGGATGTTCAAAAATCAAGTGACTGTTTCAAAAAAACAGAACAAAAAATGAAATCGTCTCATATTATTGTTTTGAGCGTTCTATCTGTGTTGGTCCCAGAACATTAGAGAGACAAGATAGATGAGGTCATGTCTTGTATTAGACCAACGTCTGTTCGTGAAAGAGGTAGGCTTTTGAGATGCCCAGGTCTGATAAAGACACTTACTATGTCACAGCTAAATAAGCGGTGGAACAGATTGTTTAGCATAGGTAGTTAAAGAAACGAGAAGTCCCGTGGCACCCTAAAGACTAACAAATGTATTTGAGCATAACTTTTCATGGGCATAACCCACTTCATCAGATGCACACAAAAGCTAATGATCAAATAAATTTGTTAGTCTTTAGGATGCCAGGGAAGTCCTCATTTGTTTTGCTGAAACAGACTAACACAGCTCCCTGTCTGAAATAAGGAGTTAACATATAACAGATACAAACCCACAGACAGGTTGCCACTGCTCTGATAATCAATACCCAGGACAGCACACCTTTCAAGGTCCATGGATCCTAGACATACATATCACAGGCGATGTATCCCATCCAGAGCACTACATGCTCCAATAACAGCAATGTGGGTGAAACCAGACAATTACTATGCTCCAAAGAAAGACGCTAAAAACCAAGACCACATATTACCCAGGGGCAAATACTTTTCAAAAAATGATCACTCCATTTCTGACCTCTCAGTTCTTGTCCTCAAAAGAAACCTGTGTAATACCACCTTCAAAAGGCAATTCTAGGAGCTTAAATACATAACTTTGATAGACACTAAAACTCACAGTCTTAATAAAAACACCAGATTTATTAAAACCAATCAGTAACCCACTAACCCCCACTTTTTTGTCCTATGACATCAGGGGTATTAACGAGCCACTTCACCTTGAATGGCCCCTAAGAAGAAGAGTTCTGTGTAAGCTTGAAAGCTTGTTTCTTTCACCAACAGAATTTGATCCAATGAAAGATACTCCCAAACCCACCTTATCTTCTCATATCTCAGCTACTTTTATAGGAGGGGAAAGGTGTCTCTGTTCTAACAGTGTGTATAGTTTCTTTATCATAAATTCCAGAGGGGGAGCCGTGTTAGTCAGTGTACAGCAAAAACAACGAGAGTCCCGTGGCACCTTAAAGACTAACAAATTTCTTTGGGCATAAGCTTTCGTGGGCTCCACCCCACTTTGTCAGATGCATCTTGCTTCAGAGGCATCTTGCATCTGATGATGTGGGTTGGAGCCCACGAAAGTTCATGCCCGAAGAAATTTGCTAGTCTTTAAGGTGCCACAGGACTCTCGTTGTTTTTTCTTTATCGTAGAGTTCAATATTATTTTACAATCAGAGGAGAAGCCAATGTGATAGAGTGTTAGACAGAGGCAGTGCCCTGTGTTTTGATTTGTATTGCAGTCACACAGAGACACTATTGCGCTGGGCGCCGTACACACATGTAACCACAGCACTGGCCATGAAGATCCTGAGGCTAACCTGTATGCCAGGCCACCCTGACACTTGCCCAAGTTCACAAAGGAAGCCAGCGGCACAGCTGAGGACTGTACCTAAGTACAAGATCATCCTTCTTTAAACTACTTGCATCCAAGCTGGACTCACATCTTTGTGCTGACCTGCAAAACAATTTTTGCCATAGCCAGCCTCCCTCCCAAAGTCATGACTGATCCTTTCTCACTAGTCTCTCCCCACTTTGCGCAGGACCAGCCAAAGGATTTGGGGGGTTGGGGGGGTGTTAGTGAAATTCTTTGGAATGTACCCTGAACTGACATTGATTTTACATGCCAGTTGCTTGCATGTGCGCATGCACAATTGATTGTTAGGACCCCACTTTCTCCAGCTGCTTGATTTATTCAATCCCAGCAATTGGGTTATGTCATTTTATATTGTCACAGCTGCCTTCGCAAGAAAGAAGTAGGAATTTTTCTCACCTTCCCCAGAAAGTCAACACTTTCCTCTAAATTCCTAATTCCACCCAAATAAGAAAAGCAGAATTCAGGTTTCTTAGGGGCTAATCCAAGATCAAAGAGCAGCCTCTAGTAAATCTCACTGTGACAATATGGACTCTTGAAACACCTACCTCCTCTACACTAGGTTACTTTTACACTTGAAAAAACCTGACCCCATGAGGAGCTGTGTTGCGCAGCCACACATTTTTCTGATTCATGTATTAGATGGCAACCACATGACTCCATTCAGAACAGTGAAAAAAAAACCTCTCTTTCACACCTTGATCCTCTCCACTGTGCTAACAACCTCTCAACTCTTGTTTGTTCAAACTGTGAGGCTCGGGGGTATTTTTTCAGTTGAGCCATCTGCACACATCTTTTGTTACTGTTAATGGAGTTATAGAATAAAACAGAATTTAGCATTATAGGGTACCTACCATACACATGACACTCTACAAAGGAAGACTTAATGGTGCGCTAAGAAATTGTGAACAGAAAGCAGCAATTATTTTATGCACACAAGAAAGAGTCACAGCTTTGTGTCAAGGGAGAAGGCTGGAACAGCTTTCACTGCTGGCCTAACTTTAGCTGTAAGTGGGGTCTCCACTGACAAAGGGAACTTACACAGGGCCTCCCCTTCACTGGCTGCTTTCTCCTCTCAGCGTGTCCAGGGCAGGCCACCAGTGCATCATTCACTCTGCCGGGGCAGAACTACCGAGACTGAATGTCTCCTTCTTCCAGAAGGCAGATATTAAACTGCAGGGGAGAGGAGTGTTGAAAAAGGCAAATGAGATGCTTACTTCCCCTGGAATTGGGTGCAGCAACAGCTTTTCACTCTTTGTTGCTCATGCTGTAGCCACCTTCCTGAAAAAATGCTAAGTCCATAAGGGTGCGTCTACACTAGCAACTTAGGTAGACTTGAGGACGCTTAAGTCGACCTACACAAAGCCACGTCCACACTGGGCTTTTATTAAGTCGACTTAAGCGCTTCCTTAAGTCGACTTAATAACACCACCTCTGAAGGTCGACTTAAGCCTTAAGTCGACTTCTTAAGTTGACTTAAAAGTATAGACAGGGAATAGCACTAAGTCAATCTTATTAAGTTGACTTAAAGCCAGTGTGGACAGCTATGTCTACTGGTAAGTTGACTTAACAAGGCCGACTTAAGTCAACTTAAAGTTGACCTTGTTAAGTCGACTTAACAGAGTCGACTTAACTTTACAAGTGTAGACATAGCCTAACATCCTAAATCCACCTCTTGGGAGGAATCTTTGGCCAGAACAATCTTCTACTCTTCTTTTATGGCATTCTGAGAACTTTAATTTGCACCTGCACAGAAGTGAAGTTTGATTAAATGCATCATCTGGTTAAGTCATCTGGCAACCCCCACCCCTTCCTGGCAAATCACTGCAGTATCATCACTGTCGAAGAGTCCCAGTGTTGTTGCAGGTGAGAGTGAAGGAGGCTCAACCCCAATAACGTTGTGAGCCTGAGAATTAACAACTGACCCATGCCTACAAACAATGTGCAAATGAGCAAAAACTACATCTTTCTCCCAGAATGTAGCTCTGGTTCATGGATACAATTGGCTGCCATATTCTGTACACAAGTATTGCCAATCCCAACCAACTAAGAAGTGTCCTTTAAAAAAATCATCCAATTGGCTTAAAAACAACAAATATCTTTATTTGCCTTCTGATTATTGAGTCAATTATGTTTTGTGTTTAGAAGCTTTGTCCTGGAAGCACCAAGGGCTAGAAATTGACTTTTCTTTTTCAAATGAAAGATGAGATTCTAATATAATCACATGACTCTGTGACTGTATGAAAAAAACAATCAACATCATAAGACTTGCAATTAGAAAAAAAAAATCACAAGGGTTGGCAACACTGGAGAATTAGAACCACACTGTAGCCTGGCTCGAATGCAGTAAACCAGATCCTCCACTGGTGTAAACAAACATAACTACATTGACTATATATGGCCCATCATTTATTTTGTCCTTTAGGTAACAGCATTCCCAGTTATAAAAAGGAAATGTATTGTTAGAAAGTAGAAAGGGAACGGTACATGCTGCATAAGTCGGTAGGTCCATTTTCATGGAAATAAACGTGCCATAATGTGCACACAATCAGTGGATCTTAACTTGGGCCCTTGCTAACAGTTTCATAAAACATTTCCTAATTTTTTGTTCCATCTTTCTAAAAAAAGCCATATACACACATGAATGGCCAACCTTGCACCATTGCACTCAAATTGGAAGGAAGCAATAACTGTTTGGTAGAGATTTTTTTTTTAAATATAAAAGTTATTAAAACCAACTTTCATAGATTGTAAACTAAGTTCAAGATGGGTGAGTAGTAAACATATCACCTGGGTTTCATCAAAACATGGTGCTTGGGCAATAAACTGAACTGCTGGTACGTGAAATTCTGGTAGGCCGACTGGCACTGTGACAGGAACACTTTGGTTCAAAACCATGAATGCAGCATCCCCCTGTTGATAGAGAGCAGTTTGAAAATGGCCCAGATTCTCAGATACAACAGGTGAGACCATGGCAGTCTGGCCTCCTTCTCCTTCTCACAAAACCTCTGGCCTCCAGCAGATATCCCACAATACACTGTGAAAACTGCCAGGACAGCGAGAGCCTGGAAGCCAAAGCAGGGCACTCTGGGATACCTACCTACAATCAATGCAATCTAGCATGATATGCACAAATGGCTTCAAATAAGGCATGGCTGGAAGAGATGAATTCTCTTTTGTGAAAAAAATTGAGATTTTGATATTTGTTTCCATTCTGATGTGGAACCAAACCAAGACCTTACAAAAATTTTCATGAAAAACAGAGAGAGCTGCCTCCTCTGCAACAGTCAATAGCCCACGGGTTAAGAGTAGTAACCTAGGACATAGGAGACCCAGGTTCAAGACCATAGACTTCAGCCTAAGGTTTCCACGTCTTTGATGAATGCCTGCAAGATGATTGGGTATGCTGGAATAGGTCTCTTGATTTTGACCAGAAATTCCATCCTGGAAAAAACTTTCCCTGAAAGATTCTTCAAAACCAGTACATTACTAATTAGTTTTTCCAACCAAAAAAAAGTTCAAGAAAAAGTTTCCAAACAGCTCCATCTTAAATATGATATTGTTTACACAGTTCAAGTGGAACAGTTTGAACAGTTAACCGCTGTGTAGATGTACAAGTGTACAGTGTCTGCCTTTACTATACTTCGCTGCATAGTTCAGACCCATGTATGCGAGACCTGACTTTGATCCTGTATGGCCAGAAACCAGCATGATAGATGTGGTTGTAAAGTAATCAAAAAGGACATGCCCTGGGGCTAGGCCAGCCAAGGGATCCATGCATCTTTCAAGTTCTGAATTCAAAGGCTAGTTTTTGGTCATAAGTGAAACAGAATGTGATCAGATTTCACAGCCAGACCAAAACTCCCCAACTCTCATAATGAAATGAATTTGTCTGTCTTTGTTCATATTCAGGTTGCTTTAGAAAAGTCAGTTTTTTGCCCATCCATGCACTTTACAGGACAGGTACAGAAGACTAGAAATGTCTAGCTGGGTCTTGTTGCTGTGGCTTGTGCACCCTGAACCTTAATTATGACAATTTAGTGTCAATACTGTTAATTATTTCGCTGCTGATATTTTTAAAGCAGGCATGACCAGCTGTACTTGAACTGTGAGCAGAGTATAGATGAACTTTCACCACCATTTTTTTCATAAGCACAGACAATGGATTGGAATAGATTAATAGATTTTTAAAATGAGAAGGAATCATTTGGTTTGACATCCTCCATAACATCATCCAGTAATTTCTTCATCAAGCCCCCAATTTGTGTTAGAGCTTTAGGAGTGGAGAAGGACTAGAATCCTTTTCCTGAAAATCCTACCTCACTGCCACTGAGAAGGAAGCTTATGTTTGGAAAATCAAAAGCAATGTAAGAGAGCCTGTAGCTGTGTAAGGGAGTTAAAGAGAGAAAACTTGGGGGCTGTTGGAGGGTCCCAGACTAGAATGGGATTTTGGAAAAGGTTTGGTTGTGCATCCTTACTGGGCACGTGCAATTCACCCGTCCGTAGCCAGCGTTCTGGTGCACAGATAGAGCTGAATGTGGAAAGCTGTCTTGGATCAGTGTTACCCAGCCCTCATTCCTGTGCATCTTGCATCCCATCACAAGCTTTTTATTATTAGTACAATCTAAGCACTCCTTTAGAAACAGTAATGCAAAGTATGTACCCATCAGACCCTCAGTGCCTCCCAGTGAGGCATCTGAGGGGACCAGTGGCCTTTGGCTATTGGGGTCCCTAGGTGAAGACCCGCTGTGGGGCCCCCTATAGGCCCACGGGGTCCCGCTCTGTGGGCCTGCTCCACATGCCTTGCTAGCGTCCTCCCCTCTCCCTCCCCCTGGGCCCAGCTCCCCTCCATGTGGCCTTGGCCCCGTGAGCCAACTCCTCCTCCCGCCGTTGACTGAGGCAGATGCGGCTTTGGGGGTAGGCGAAGTAGGTGATGGGGCCCCTTAGTGCTCGGGACCCTTGGCGTGCACCCGCTTCGCCTACCCCAAAAGTCGCCTCTGGAGGGGCCTGGACTGTGCACTATAAAGATTGAGATGTTATTCACGACATGATGGGTGTTAACATGCAAAAGCTGACGTGAAATGTTAATTTGTGCAATAGTTTTTCACCTGAGGGGGAGAAAGAGTCTTGGCAAACAAATCCATTGGGATGGCAGCTGTTTCCTATTTGCTGGTGTTCTGTTTGGCCAGTTAGCAGCCTGAGTGCATTTCCAAGCATTGCTACTAAGCGAATATTGAGGAGTTTTCAAAATGGACGTCAGTTTAGCAAAACAGTGTGCAGGGGCCTAATTAAGCCCCTGATTTAGCCTTCCAGGCTGAGCAAGGAGCACAATGGGATCAAAACACTTGTAAAGAGAGTTCCTTGGGGTCCACTGCCTGAGCTGGGATTTGAAGGGATGTTCTTATTCCTGCTGGATTTTATTCCACTGTGTTGAGCTCCTGGGGACTGTTACATTTTTATTTGATTGTTTCCAGTGCTGGGTGCCAGGAGCCATTCCTGCTTCCCCCATCTCCTTCCCACATGATGGAATTTAGGAGCACTGGCTGCATCCAAAATGTTGCCATTCATGCCTCCAGAACCATCCGGGTAGGAGCGAAACCCACACGTCTGTATCGCCACAAATCATAACAGATTTCAAAATGTCACTGATTCGAAAACGGTTTGGGGAAGACCCTGATGGTTTCTGTTACTCACAGGCTGCACTTCACATGCTGAAATCAGAACAGACTGCACCGTACTGTACCTGGCAAAGTGCAAGGCAGGGTCATACAATATAATGACACACTCGACTGACATGTCAGCCTCTATTTTATGATAGGAAATCCTACCTCAGTCACAGGGCAGGTTTGAGAGAGATTTAAATGACTTTGCATTAACCCACACATCCTTGGCATTTTGACTACCAGCAAAACAAACGCTTAGTAGAATGTCTATATATGCCTGCGTTTATTCCACTGCAGCCCTGTACGCAAAACTTTGATAGTACCACAGATGTTTGAGAAGGAGAAGATCCATTCAAATATTCTATCCACCTTTGAGGGACTAAAGGAGGATTGTTCCCTTCAGAATATTCTTCATGAAGAGTCCACTCTAGTTTTTAAACTGCTCCAGTGACACGGCTCCCCCCATGATTACAAAGCCTACCACAGCTCAACAGGAGCCCTACGCTGATGCTACACCACTAACTCCAGCCTAATTACACTGGCATAAATGAATGGAGCACCATCGCTTTGGGAGATCAGGATCCATTTTCAGCCTTGGACTGTTCTTATGTTTCAGATTTCTAAGAAGCTGAGGTGGTTTTAGCCAGAGAATTTGGGGGTTGAGCTAATACAATCGGCAGAGAATGGAGGTTTCTTTTTACCTCAAGTCAAAGTACCAGGGCTTTGGAAGGTGTTTGTGAAGTCGAAGGCGCCAATCTATATGCCCAGCGTCTCTAACATGCAGTGTAGCTGCTGACTATGGGGTATCTGAGACCTTTGTTACTGAGAACAGTGAACGTCTTGCCAATGAGGAGGTACCTCCTTGTTTCGAGGCAGAATGCCTGAACATTCCCTGAGCCTAGGGGCTGCAGCTCATCTCTCCAGCATGCCCAGAAAGACCCATCCAAAAGCAGTCTTAGCTAGTCAATCTCAGAAGTCAAGATTACAGACTATGACATTTACCTTCAACACTAAGAAAAGAGAAACCACTCATTAGGGCAGGGTTTTCAAACATTTTTCCTCGAGACCCAGTTGAAAAAAATCATTTATGCCCGCAACCCAACAGGTACATTTTCCAGCAATGCCAGGTTTTTGGGAGCCATAGCAGGGGGCACCATGACCCGATCCCTGAGGGTCTGCGACCCAATCCTGGGTCCTGACCTGTGGTTTGAGAACCACCGCACTGGGGAATGATAGATTGAAATTAGCCCTGCGCACCATTCTTCCATGGCAGTACAAGCTATTGGTACTGAGAAAATCCACTGGGCAGAATCGCACATGCGCGTAGTGCACATCTGTCCACTGAAGACTTCTGGTTAATCTCCTGCTGCACCGTAAACACTCAAAGCTTGATTTAGGATAGCCTGATAACCTGGGCTGCCAAAGAGGCAACCATGTACAACAGAGCAATACTGCAGTGCAAGCTCCTGTTTTCACTGTAAACTAAGGAATTTCTTGCTTGGGTTAAGGAAAATGATTATTTTTCTTATTTTAATCATGGGATGTTTGGGATTTCTAAGAAGAAAATATTAAACAATTTAATAGGGTTTACAGGACAAATAGGGTGGGAGGTATGTAGTCATTTTAACCAGAGGTTTGCTTGAAAGACAAATCAAGTTATGTCTAGGAGCAGTGCAAAAACCAGCTAGGAAAAATTGTATTTTCTCCTACTGACAAGTAAATGGCTCTTAAATGTCCCATTTTAACTACTTTCAGGTTGCTCAAAGGCAGGTGGCCTCTCCTTCAAAAGACCACTCTTCAGCCGAGTCACTCAATATTTGGCTGGATAATAGAAAAGAAGGCAACTTTTGCTGGATTGAATCAAACTAGCAACACCGTTTAAATTTCATCTATAAAGCAGAAATTGTAGGAAAGCTACCCATCAATTTACATTTGCAAAAGTGATTTCCAATATAACAAAAGCCATCCGCAGCAGCAACAACTAAAACCCCTGCTATTTGATTTTCAGGTTGAAAGAGGAATTGAGAAAGAACTTACCTCAGCGTGAACTGGTCCTCTGTTGAATTTTTATCAATAGACACAAGGAAAGTCAAAATATCACCTTGTTTGACAGTCTTTGGTATATATTGGATGGCGATGTTGTTATCCAACCTCATTTCACTTAAGGAAGGGCCACCCTGTGTCCGGTAAAGGAAAACACTTCCAATTCTCTGCAAAGGAGGTACTGATTCATCAATATCGTTGCGTCCCAGTCTGATCCCATTACTTTTCCTTATGTCCTCCTTAGTGCATTCCCCTGTCTCATCCCCCGGCTGGATGGTGTAGTAAAGTTCCACAGGGCTCCCTTCAGACTGATCCGTCACTTTCTTACGGCCGGTCACCACCGTGGGTGGGTTAAACCAGCTCGACAGGAGTTCCAGCTCTGCCACACACAACCCCAGATCCCCCTTCAGCCTGCAGCTGCCTCGGACTTCCCTCGTCTCACGAAAGGCAAAGACCCGCAGGCAAGGCAGCCTCTCCCTGGTGCTGTAGTCATCCCAATCCCTGCCCACAATGTAGAACAGGATCTGGACTTTGGGTCTATTCAGGTAAATTTTGTCACTCATGATGTAGGCTTTAAGTTGCCAGTTAAAAGTAAACTTGTTGGTGGAGCCAAATGGATTTGAAGACAACATTAAGTCCCGTGGCACTATTTGTTCAACAGAAAAGGGTCCATAACTGGCATTTAATACAGGTGGCCTCTTGGCTTTATAGATCAGGAAGGACTCCACCCGGGATTGCAAACTAGAGTTCCTCATGATATCCTGGTTGGCTTCCTTAAGAAAGAAGGAAACGTCTGCATTGTGGATATGATAGCTCACAGGCAGGTAAGTTGGCAGCAAAGAAAATCTCTGTATACTCTCCAGGATGCCTCGACTCTCTGTCACTGTTGAAAGGAAAGGAGAATTTAGAAGTTCAAAATGCTAGAGGAAATTTGGAAACATTCAGCATCAGGATGCAATCTGATCCCATCTCCTTATCACTATCAAGAGCACAACAAGACTCTTTCGGGAATCAAGAGCATTTGGAAAGACAGACAGCAAATAACTGACCTTCTTTCATGTTTGCTTCAGTGTTATGGACCAGCTCAATTATATTAGGCACATAGAAATATCTTTCAATTATTCACAAAACCCTTGTTGGATAAAGAGTTAGTGGGAGTAGTACAATAGTAATGCTTAGAAGTCGTGGCCAAGATTAGGCTCTGTTACGAAAGGTATGGTATAAACATATGATAAGAGAAAGTCCCTCCAAAAGGTTACACCCTAAATAATCAAGACAAATGATGGAGAAAACCACAGAGGTAAAGTGACTTTCTAAAGGTCAAACAGCATGTTGGGGGCAGAGGAGGAAATAGACCCGTTGCAGCATCCATAATCATTAAGTGATCTATCCACTGGACCTCACTGTCTCTTCTACTTGTTACATAATACTTATTTTTAAATATGTGCATGAATTTAGTGTTAAACTGGCACCTCTGGGAATTGAAATCCTTTATTTATGCCTGCCAGATTAGCTTTTTGCCTCTAGTGCCCATCAACGCAGTATCTAAGGATGAGAATTCCCAAAGCGTAACACACTGGCTTAACTCTACTCACCTAGAAGCCAGTGGGAATATTACAAGCACTCTCCCTACAAAGTGCCTTATGACTATCCTAAAGGGCCTTCCTGTCGGCATCATAAAGCCAAGGTCCTGGTACTGATAATAGCTACAGAAACTTTAGCCTTTAGGAAGCTGGTGTGAATCCATCCCAGGCTGACAGTGAATGTGACAGCTGCTTTATGGCCAACGAGCGTAGGTCTACGGAGCATTTTGAAATGAGAGTCTCAGCCTAGGCTGACAGACTTGGGCTAGCAGGCTTGGATGAGTGCTCTGAAAACAACTCTCTAAACAGCTCTTCGAAATTGCAGCTTGTGCTGGAGTTCATGGTCTGAAACCTAAAGAGGGGGATACACTTCGGAGGCCAAGACCCAGCCAGAACTGCAACTTCAAAGCAGTGTCCTGAGAGCTATTTGTAAAGCGCTCGCATGGGTCCCATTAACCCATGTCTGATGACCCACATTGGCCAGCTCTCTGCAATGTACTCTGTATAAACAGGGCCAACGCAATGCCTCCCCCATCTCCCCGCCGCCCTCCATTCAATATAGAGAAAAATAAGAAAGGCTAGAATGGACATATTAGTATATCTATTTTTAAATAGAGGTGAAATCACTTCTGTCTGATTTAGCACCCTTTAAAGCCTGGTTCCCAAGGTGACCAACTAGTTCACGTATATGGTCAAGCCAGCCCTGTGTATAAACATACTCTAAGATGGATTCGCGATCTAGGTCCTAATGTCCATCAGCGAGAGCACCACAACAAGCATCCTTGTAATGACGGTCCTAGAAATGAATGGGCCTGGAGACTCAAATACCTTCTCATTCCTTAGGACATGGTGAGTGGGGCAAATGGGAGACAGTGGTACAAAGGGAGGCTGACGCAGAGTGGTGGGGATTACAAGGAATCCTTGAAATAGATGGGGATGGAAGGATGACACACAGGGAACAGAGAAGTGTAAGGACTCCTTGTGTATGCAATGTGCTCAGCTTTCAGAAGCAAAAAAGCCTGTAACCCTCTAGTGAATTTCACCATCACAATAACCCTGTGAGGTGTGAAATGCCTCATTTTACAGATGGGAGCAGAGAGATTCAATGACATGCCCAACATCTCACAGTCAGTCTGTGGAAAAGCAGGGAATAGATGCTGGATCTTCTGAGTCCCAGGAGAGCCCTAAGCACTTGGTCAGTCCTTTCTGTACAGAGTTTGGGGTCCTCCTTGATGAAAGTTCTCCCTAAATGTCAGCCATTATGCGGACAAACAAGGCAGCCATTGGATCTAGAGAACCCAAGAAGAGTGAATGTCCTAAAACTGTTCCCCTGCATGATGCCATGAGATGGAAAACAACCCACATTCACAGGAATTTGAAAAACTTTACTGGTAAAATTCCAGAGTGCCCTGGGGGGACAGAAGTCTTTTTAGCAGTGCAGTTCCAGTCTTGTGTAGTTTGCTACCAGCTGGGTTCATGACATCCCTTTGTGCTGTGTTTATGTTTGCTTTAAAGACCTGCATAATTAAACACTAAAAGATTGAGAAAAGATCAGCACACTGCTACAACCCATGTAAACAGCATTGTGGCTTAGAGCCACCAAAAAGTCCCTGCCATTCACAGATCTCGTTCAGCAAGGAAGGAACCTGGAATGCTGAATTGCCGCTCCAAACATCTCATCACTGAGGGACTGGAAGACCTGCGCATTGCTTGGATTGTAAACTGTGTGATGAAAGAAGTATCCTGCTGTGTGAGGCCAGAACTCTGCTAAGCTAGGGACCCTGATTCCAAAGTTTTACAGCCATGATCCCATAAAAAGTGCATATATGAAAAACATAAGAATGGCCATACTGCATCAGGTCAATGGTCCATCTAGCCCAGTATCCTGTCTTCCAATAGTGGCCAATGCCAGGTGCCTCAGAGGGAATGAACAGAACAGATAATCATCAAGTGATACATCCTGTTGCCTATTCCCAACTTCTGACAAACAGCAATCCCTGCCAATCCAGTTTACTAGCCATTGACGGACCTGTCCTCCATGAACTTATCTAGTTAGTATACTACTCTAAGCTGTTTTGTTTTGGGCCATCTGTATAATACCACATATATTTGTTTTTAAACAGGGACACAGAATTGCTTCTCTCCCCAATGCTTGGGGTTTCATAGATTAAAGCCAGAAGTGACCACTGAGGTCATCTAGTCTGATCATCGGCATACAACGGGTCATATGACTTCCCTGAATTAATTCCTGTTTGAACTAGAGCATATCTTTTAGGAGAAAAAAATCCATTCTCACTTTAAAATTTTACTTTCATGGTGAATACATCAGAACCCATGGTAAATTGTTCCAATGATTGATTGCCCTGACTCTTAAAAATATGTCTTATTTCTGATCTGATTTTGTCTAGTTTCAACTTCTATGTCTAGAATCAACTTCCATGAATGACCTTGAAGAATACCTCTGCAGTCAGCCCAGATGCCTATCAGTGCTATAGCTGTCATCCTAATTAAAAGTACGTCTACACTGGAGGCTCTGTTAAGTCAACTTAACCAACGTCAACTTTAAGTCGACCTTGTTAAGTCGACTTAGAGACTCCACAGCTCTGTGTCCACACTGGCAGGTGCTAGGTTGACAGAGGAGTGGCCAGGAACTCTACAAGAGGGCCTGGAGGCCAATTAGGTCAACTTAAGGGCTATCCCCCATCTACACTGGCTTAAGTCAATTTAATAAGGCCAACTTAAGCCTTAGGTCGACCTTCAGAGGTGGTGTTATTAAGTCGACTTAAGGAAGCACTTAAGTCGACTTAATAAGTGCCCAGTGTGGATGCAGCGGTCTCTAAGTCAACTTAACCATCCTTAAGTCGACCTAAGGCTCCAGTGTGGATGTATTCTAAGGAAGTACTTTATACGGGTAGAGCCCTGCATGGGTACAAAAATGTAGATCCGAATCTGATCTGCATCCTCTCAGTGTCAGTCTCTATCCGATCCGCAATCCGCATGCCATGTTTTATGTGCATCTGTAACCGTATCTGCAACTGAGCTTGGGCTCACAGTCAGCATTTTAGCCTCTGATTGACTCATTCTTCACATGGGTCCCGGCCAGCTTTTCCTTTTCTTGTTTGCGGTTCACGTGTTGTACCAGCAATCAGTTTTCCTTGGCCACCAATGAAATCTCTGATTGACAGCATGGCATGCAAACTGCAAACAAGGGAAGTGGGAAGTGGGCAGGGAAGACATGGGGAATGAGCCAATCAAAGGCCAGCATGCTGACTCACTGTCAACGGTTTCCCTATCAGCTGGAGCGCGCTCCATTCTGGCTGGGACCGCTGGGGTCCTCAAGAGAAGGGAGCCCTACGCTCCCTTCCGCCCGGGACTGCAGACCACTCGGTCCCGGCCAGAAGGGAGCGCAGAGCTCCCTTCTGCCCAGGACCCAAGTGGTCCCGGCTAGAAGGGAGTGCGGGGCTCTCTTCTGCCCGGGACCTGAGCAGTCCCGGCCAGAAGGGAGCCAAGCGGTCTGGGCCAGAAGGGACCTCCTCACTCCCTTCTCCCCCAGACCACTCCGGGGCTTGCTGGCTCTCCCCAGGATGAGCCCCCCTACCCTGGGGAGCCGAGGCTGTAAAGGAGCCTCGCTTCCTCCTGGACCTAACCAGTCAACTTAGAGAGTCTAGTGTAGACTCGCTAAGTCAACTTAGTAAGGCCAGGTTTAAGTCAACTTAAGAGTCCTGTGTAGACTCTAAGTCGACTTAATAAGGTCAACTTCAAGTCGATTTAGTAAAGTCGACTTAGTAAAGTCGACCTAAATTCCTGAGTGTAGACATAGCCTCTGATTGGTTGGCAGACCACAATTAGAGCTGGGCTGGGATTGTCTGGAGCACTTTCTTGTTCCCCTGGATGCTGCTCATGTAGATCATAGCAGCAGATGCAGCGATTGCACCCTGGGCAGATAAAAATAGAATCCGCATCTGAGGGCCAATCTGCAATGATGGAGCTGCGATATCCACACCAGATACCCGCAGATGTGAAGCAGATATCCATGGATCTGCAGAGCTCTCTATACAGGCTTCCAGTGACCATTAGTGAGAACCAGAGTCCTATGTATAAACTATAGGGATTGCTATGTACTTGTATCTGGAAGTATTCAAAATTCTCATGTTAGGTATCCCCCCACACAATGAAATTTTAGAAAATAATAAACTTAGGGTCTATTTATTTGCCTTCAGGTTTTAAGTCTTTATGGTTCACATTTTTAAGCTTTGCTCCACAACCATGATGGCTAGAAACTTACTTTTTATAAACAGAGGAAGATGACATCCCTGTGTAATCAATCACATGACTTGAGGAACTCAGGATTTAAGAAAACCACCACCAAACAGCACAAGACTTGATAAAATCATGAGAGTGGACAGCATTGATTTCTAGCCTTGATTCTCCTTTCAGTTACAAGCGTGTAAATCTAGAGTAACCTTCATGTAATCAATGGGCCTGATTCTGATCTCTCACACTGAGGCAACTTCACTGATTTTAATGGTGTCACTTCCAGATTGACATTGGTGTAAGTGATGTTACCATCCAGCCTAATGGAGTTACAATCATTATCAAATCACATGCTACATCCACAATGTAAAATAACCACACAAAATATATCTCATCTTCAACTCTAGAGCGAAATTCACCTGACTACCAACACAATGCCTAAGAGCTATTTACATCCTGCTTAATTCTCTTTGTAGGGATTACATGGTTTGTAAGTGGGTATTAAACTGTGGGCTCAACCTTAAAGATACACTGTCAAATAGGAGGAACATGTCTAGTAGGGTTCTACAGGAGTCAGACTTGTGTCCAATACTGTACTATTCAATTTTTTCATTTTCATAATGACTTGAATAAAGGAGTGAAGAGCATTTGTTACAAAATTTGCAGAGGACACCAAGCTGAAAGAGGTGGAGAGCAGTTTGAAGGGCAGGATTGGAATTCAAAATAACCTTGGCAAATTGGAAATTTGGTCTGAATTCAACAAAATGAAATATAATAAAGGTAAGTGCAACGTGCTTCACTTAGAAAAGAATCAAATGCAGAACTTCAAAATGTGGAATAACTGGCTAGGTGGCTATGAATCAACAGCATGATGAAGTTGTGAAAAAGGCTAATATTCTGGGGCGTAATAATAGGAGTATTGGATGGTAGACATGGGAGATAATTGTACCGGTCTCTCTAGCACTGGAGAGGCCTCAGTTGGAGTACTGTACCAATTCGGGATGCCATACTTAAGGAATGTTGGGGTTTCTTTCAGCCCTACATTTCTGTGGTTGGGCCTAATAATCAATTACAGTACACCTCCCTGGCAATGTAAAGGGGCCTCATAGTGAATTTAAATAGAACTAATACTCACTCTAAAGCAGTGGTTTTCAAACCACGGGTCGGGACCCTCTACTGGGTTGTAGACCCTCAGGTACAGTGTGTCAGCGCCCCCTGGTGCTGCTGCCAAAAGACTGGAGTGAATTGCTCAAGGATGCAATTGTTGGGCCGTGGGCATAAATAATTTTTTTCAACTGGGTGCTGAGGAAAAAAGTTTGAAGACCACTGCACTAAAGCCCCCTTTACATTGTCAGACTGATAAGGCCTTTATGTAAATGACGATCAAGCCCTATAGTACCGGTATTTATTTGCTGATGCTCAACTCTATCTGAGCCAAGAACTACGTTAATGCAACTGAACAAATATATGCTGCATGCCACTGGGAACTGAAAGAACATTTTCAATGACACCGAGCTTCTCTTACTGCCAGATATCTATCTTAACTGTGCTGTCGAGCAATTACCTGAGGCAGGCTATCATATTAAGGAATACGCTCTCCATCCTTTCTAGGAACTGTCAGTCCTGAAGAGCAAAGACACACACTGTTAAACAATAATACGAGTCACAAATACCATCCAACTTTTCCTGTTTGAACATCTGACCTTCGTACTCAAGGACGCACATCCTAATTGGGTAATAAATTGCATATTCTTCTGAGGCAACCTCAGATCCTTATACTTATTCAGAAGAGCAGCAAGGGTCACCAAGGACGTCATTCAAAGAGAACCGATTTCCAAAGCTTTATTCCACAAATGCTTTATTACTCTTCACTTTCCTTGCCATCTGACCTAAATATTTATTGTCTGGACAAGCATTGAGTTGACCTGAACTGATGTTACTTACTCTGAGCCACCAAAACACCAATTATATTCAGGAATTCACTGCAAAAGGCTAAAATAGGCTCATTATTCTCGAGCTTCCAGAGGAGGAGTTATTAGTGCGTGGGAACACGGATTCCACAACAGAAATGCCCAACAGATGCAATCTGGAAAATGCCTCTCGACACGAGACATAAACAGGACACAAATGTAATGGAAACATTTTGTACTTTATTAAGGAAAAAACTGATAGAGCAGTAGAATCATGGCAGTGAAGTTACTGTTACAGCTGAGGAGGCATTTCCATTCTAGGTGCCTGTGAAAAGAAGAGACTGGGAACACACAGATAGGCCACACACCACCAACTTGCCACAGAATCCACCTCTGCAGGGGTAGCCGCTGTGCAATGGCTGTTCTCAACAGGGTCAGTGGGTGACACAGTGTGGATGTGGTTCTTGCCTGAATCCAACCACAGAAAAATTTAAAAAGGGACCCCGGGTTATTCAACAGGAACTGTAACACAGACACTCGAAAGTATTAATTTATAAAAACCCACTTATTGCAATTAGCATGAATGAAACAAAAATGAGAACTGAAAAAGAATTAAACAAACGAAGGAGTAATACCCAGATTACAGTTAAATTCTACTCTACCACACGCAGGAAATGTTGTGCAGTATGATTTAAACTACAAGATGTATGGTATATACCTTGGACTGACTGGTATACTCACTCCATTCCCAATGGCTTAGTCAAGAGGGGGACCCAATTCCCTGACTTGCGAGAGGGGTGCAAGACTTGACAGTACTAAATGGCTAATACTCAGAACAGTCAAATTAACTACGTAGCTATTAGAAAAGATAGGGAGGGCACTGCTCCTGGAGCTAAGGAGTGGAACCTCGGGCTGGATCTGTCAAGTAGGTAACAGGAGATCTATTTTACTGAGGATGAAACCGAAGCAGATATGTTAAGTGATTTGCATATAGTCACAGAGACACTGTCTGAGCTGGCATTAGAACTCAGTGGTCCCTAATTCTGCACTCCGGTTGCTCAGTCCTGAGTGAACCAATTCCTGGCTCAACGTGCAGAAGGCAACTCCACCTCCCTGTATCTTTCACTCTCCCTCGAACAGTAAATTTTGCACACCGTATGGTACAGCTTGTTGCATAGTTCTATTCTGAAAGGAAATTGTGATGCTGTCGTCTAGTAACAGCTACATTCTTATTTACTGAGCTAGGAACGGACAGCTGCAAAATTGAGATCCAGAAATTCAGGACTCTTAAGTCTAGGAGCATTTGGCCGCAGGCCTTCGATTCATGCGTGTCTCCAACGTATGCACCTACACAAAACTGAAATCGTTAAAACATGTTCCAGAGACCTCGCTATGACTTTTCATAATTCCAGGGCTGTGAGCCATCCTGGTGTCTGTCTTAATGAGCCTGCTTGCCATTTTTATTGTTACTTCCCAGCAGGGAAGTGAAGGCTGTTGACATGGTTTGTGAGAAAAAGTGCTAATCAGGAGAAATAATCTGCCTGGGACAAGCTGGCAACTATCGCTGTAGTTTTAAAGCAATTTTTATCATCTTCTAGAAGAAACTGTGCAGAGAAGATGTTGGGTTTTGTCCTATCAATCTGATGTTATAATGAACAAAAAGCATTTGCCTGATCCACTATAGGGCCAACCCCAACCCAGCTCTGAACGTCCCCAGGTGCTCTCATACGTTCACTTGCTGAGCAGTGCTTCCTTCGTCACACAACCGCTCAGCCTCCTGGCTCCCTGTATGTTATTAATCCTTTTTGTTACGTTCAATGGTGTTTTATGGGCATTGCCCAGCATTTGGGATCATGCACTTCTGTGCTCTGCCCATGCACCCCTACGCAGGAGAATCCATACTGTAAGGTGCTGGGCTTAGTCTCCAGGTAGCTCAGGGGTCTGAGCTGAACCTACGGCTCTTCAGCAGCCCCCTTGCGGCTCCAGGCTCCAGCCCCACACCACCACTGGGGGACCCTGTAGGTGGCTCGCACTTAGCTCCTGCTCCCTCCCCTGCCACCAGGAAGCCTGTGGGAGGCTCTTTCTTGGCTCTGAGGCCCCCCTACCACTGGGGGACCCTGTGGGAGACCTGTTCCTGCTTCCAGGCTCTCCCCACACACCACCAGGAGGCTACACCCCTTGCAGCTCTCAAAACATTTCCTTATCAAAGACATTTTTTTCAATGGCTATTCTTATCCTTCGGGTTGCCGACCCCTGATCTAGCCTCAGCCAATGTTGTACGAGGGTTAGAGGGACCTGACGCTGTACCACTCACAGCATTAACAGTGAGTGGGAAAGGAAGAGGGGTTCCTCCCAGCACGGTGAGGAATGGGGGAAGCTCTGAGCCGATGCTGGGAGCGAGTCCTCTCTGTTTCTATTGCAGTTTCTGTTTAAGTGGTAGCATACTCACTCCCCATCCACCTTCACCTCTCTCTCTCTCTCTCTCTCTCTCTCTCTCTCCACTCACCGAGCAAACAAGCGAAGCTATTGCAGACCCCTTCTCCAGGTAATCCCTAATATGATCGCAGACAACTTTACCTGTCTTTGCAACCAGACTAGTTTTTACACCTGAAAGCTAAGGGGAAGGATCCAGTGCTGACCTGTCCTCATAAGAAATCTGTTCTACAGCTCTACGCTCTGGAATCAGCTAGCGCCCATTTATACATCAAAGGCTCATTTTCCATTCCTCTTAGCAGCCTGATGAAGACCCATTAAACACTGTCAGGCAGTGAGGATGCAACTTAGAGAGGGAGCACTCCGTGTTCAATTTTTATTCTTCTCTAGTCTGCTTACAAGTCCTCTCCTTCCCATCCCCCCCAGGCAATATGTGGAACTTCATTAAGTTATTTTATATTAAAACCAGCAGTGTCTCACCTCATAATTTTTTTAAACTGTTTAGTTTAATGTTTAATTAGCTGAGGGATTAAAAATCACTTTCCCTTCCCCTTCCATAGGACAAAGCCTTTTCATATTCTGCAAATCAGAAGACGAACTAGCTTGAAGAGCAACACCAATGAAAGGGGAAAAGGGAACAGAGTGTAGGAAAAAAAAAGCCAAACCCCAGATGCAGCAGGGTCTGCGGGTTTTGAGGTTGTTGGGCAGCAGCTGACTGGTCCACTCGCTGCAGTGTTTCTCCCTACCAGCGAGCCATGGACGTGTACTGAATACAAATCAGCTTGTGCAGAAAGCAGACAGCAGCTCTGCAAACAGCCAAAGGGCAAAAATTCAAACAGTTCCACACTTTATCTGCGGAGAGTTATAATCAGCACAAACAATAATAAAATCTCTGATAACCATACTGAGCTCTGTACCGCCATCTGGATTTGACCAGGAGAATTTAATAAGGATTTGAAAGCATGGCAAATTAAAACAACTAGAACCTGAGTGGCAACCTTGATTGTTCTCATACAAATGAGGCGTGTTTCCCCCAAGGAGCCTGTTGTAGAAACCAGGGTTGTGTGTGTGCTATATGGAAAGTCATGGTAAATTAAGGCCCAGGAAAATGTGGGATTTTTAAAAGCTTGCAGAAAAAGCCCTAAGCATCACATATGGCCAGGGTGATCAGAAATAAGAACCAACTTCCAATTTGCATGAAAATACATGTGGCTACATTCAACACTGCTCTGAAAACAATCTTTGTTCATTTCAGTTGTTTCCTCCACCATAAACGCCGCAGGGAACTCACGCTGTTCTGAACCAAAATCAGCAGCCATGAAGCCCCTGGAATCATCTAGATGAGCATCGTGGAGTTGAACTCAGTGCTTCTCTTTGGTTAATGCTGAGTCAAGTCAGGGGTGATGGGTGACTTGAAGTGCAATTCGAAGGCATAAAAAAATCAGAACAAATGAAAATCTGGGAAATGCAATTTATCTTCAATGTTCTCACTATTCGCTGACCATTCGCATACAGCTGTGCTGAACTCAGCCAGGCAGTAACTGAAGCAAACATTGATTTGATTTGCATGAGTTCAGATTTCATGTTTGAACAAACCCCTAAATCTCAGTGCATGTTTCAGTTAAAACAATTGCACCTAGTTTCTTGTATTGCAACCATATGAAATGACACATTTTGTATGCAAAGCCAGAAAGTCACCCCTGAATTTTTTTTAGAAAAGCACCCCTGAATTTCTCAGAACTGGGTCCAGTTTTGCTTCCACAGCTCAAAAGCCTCAGCAGTTCTTTCTGTGACCCTGGTTTGAGAGGCTCAGATAAAGAAAAAAAAATGGCTAAAGCACCTGTTACTGTAGTATTTACTTTGGAGAGCTCAACTGCTTATGTATGAGCTATTTTGAATTCAGTAGCTCCAAAGTTAAATGATTTTTTTCATAGCTGTAGGAGAGAACTAACTTCAAGATTTCAATGTGTGATATTGAAATCCATACCTCTCCAAATGATGCATATCAGGTCAATAAGGGAGCTGAGGTCCTGTGGTGTTGAACTGACTAGCTTTGTCAAACTAAAGGACCAATTTTTTTTAACCCCATAATCTGTGAAGGAATTTAAAAAGGAAAAAAACCACACACCATGGAGTCCTGTGGCATTTTCAACGATTAACAAATTTATTTATCGCATGAGCTTTTGTGGGAGAAAATTCCACTTCATCAAGAGGCACATGCAAAAGATCCCAGCAGATTACAGCTTTGAGAGTGCATCACACTTCCCTCTTGACCTTACATTTCCTGCACTGGTGCTTGTAACATCCTGGGGAATGGTATAGTCTCTTCATAGGTTGTTGCAAAGTCTGGGTTATGAACCTGGAAGAGGCGTTGCAATCACCTGCCTGGGAGATGCTAAGGTGAATAGGAAAGAAGATGTCCCCTCACAGACAGCCTGCTAGAGTCTTTTGCTTGAGTTTTTGGTTTTTTCTTTTCTCCCTACCCTCCAGATAATCCTGCTTTATTCACATCCATGCATTCTGGGACCGGCCACTGGCAGTTTTGTTAGGTGCTGTTGGGATCCCCTTGCAATGCAGACAAGATCAAGGAAATGAATAGTTTAGGCGTCTCACGATAGAGTCTCAGGGCAGATCTGTGAATGTCATAGATCCATCAAAGTCAGTATGACAATTTACACCAGTTGAGGATATGTTCCTTAGTGTTTTGCTTCAGTGAAATGACCCACCCCGCCTACCCCACCCCCACAATAACCTGGAACACAACAATACAGGCCATTTCCCAAAGCTGCACTTAAAACTGGAGCTATTGTTTTTGACACCATTAGAAATTAGCCTGGAAAGAGATGCCACATGAGGATGGTTTTCTTTCTTGTCTCCTCACAGAATCTTCCCATGACTGACATTGTTTTAAAAAAAGTAGTTGTTACTAATGGGAAAAGCCAGAAGTATTGCAGGTCACTGAATATGAAAACTGGTAACTTGATACATCTTCAGAAGAGGCAGCAGATTCAGTCTCCTTTTGTACATCTCACACTTACGCATATGGCACATCTCTGAGCGTGCTATCGCACACAGGCTGCACCTGCCTCCCAGGAAGTTTAGACAGTTTCCCCCCCCTAGAGCTGCACTGGACTAGAAGAGTAATATGCTGCAGTCTGGCCAAGACACAGAGAGCCTAATTCTTTTCACACCATGAAATAGCAGCTCTTGGAGAATTGCAGACTACTGTTTGTAGCTTAGTTTTATTGTAAAATTATTGATTGTGGCTTCAGAAAAGTAGACGAAATCTACAAGCCTCTACCTTCATCCTGGACTGTAAGGCCCTTGGGGCATTCCTTTCCTTCCACTTGTTTTGTTTGTAAACTGTACAGTGCCATGCACATCCAAGAAGCCACAGAAATCACAAACAACAACAATAATCTTTCAAGTAGTTGCATAATATTCACATCAGTTGTCATTACTTCGGGTTGCATAGGAAGCACTATTTGTGCAGCAGGAAGAAGGAAGTACTGCCTAGCCCTCAGAGTTTGTGCTGATAATAGAACAGTGACAGTTTCTTGCAACATCTTTGAAAAATATTATTGAATTAAGTTCACATATCTTTGAAATCCATTCTACTATTGTATGCAAACTTTATGTATTATTGTAGGATTGGATGCAACTTCTCTCGGAGGAAGACAAAGTTAATGTAAAGTTTGGGAAGTGTTATGGGCTTCAAAAGAACTCTTTTAAACCATGTGCCAGGCAAGAAGGAAGTTTTGGGACAAACCAAATTAAATGGGTTTCCTAGGAAATATGGGGGAGGGGAACGATGATTCTCACCTCTGGACCCAACCTTTTGAAGCTACATCCTAAGGAAAAAACTACTATCTGCTTGATCACTTGTTTCACAAGATCAAGAGCAAAAGGCCTGAGCTCTATGAAGGAAAGAATTCATTCAAAAGCTGTTATAAATTTGTAACTACAGGAAAAAACTCCTGTGTGAGGTCTGAAGGGAGGCCTGATCATCTGCCAGAGCTCTTGTTGGAGATGCGATGATTTGGGGTCAGTTTTTTTATCATGCATATAGGGTTTTTCCTTCATAATGCTTTCACTTTAAAAATAAATGTGCTTGCTTAGAAAGGTCTCTGTGGTAACTGGTAACTGTGAGCAATTACAACTGTTCAAGGTCTCTGAGGAGACAGCAAAGCACAGATCCTGGCCTGCTTAGGCAGTTTAACTTGCCGGGAAATAACACAGTGTAGGCAGGGGACTATGCAGCCTGGGAAAAAAACACTTAGGGATTGAGATGTGAGTTATTGCCCATAAGAGGTGATGGCTGGTAGCCAGGAGCCTAAGACTGGGTGCCCCTGCTGGTCCACAGTGTCTGGTTGCCCGGAACTGTGACAAGTAGCACCTGGGGTTTGGTACTTCTCTGTGCTCAGGGCCTCACAGGGAGTTCTGTGGAATGAGACTGAACTGGGATTCTAGCTTGCTTGTGCAGTTCCAGCTGAGCTCTCTTCACTTGTCTCTTGTGCACTTGTGGGCTCTGTCCAGCAATGAAAGCAGAAGTTCCAACGTCTCCTGGAGAGCCGTGTCTTTTTCACGGTACTCCCAATTGGGACCAGAAGTGAGTCTCACAAGAAAGCCTCGTCTTGCAAGATTTCAAGTCTAGTTTTGCAAACTCAGGACATTGTGGACAGACAACCTAATTTCTTTGTGCTTCCCTCCAGCAAGATGCAGGTCCAGAGGAAGGCAGGGTTAGTTAGTACTTGCGTCACACTCACACAGGAATTCTGCTGGGATCTGAATCAAAGCATCTCTCAGTCAGCCTGGCTTTGAACTTTCACAGGCTTCTCTTCCTCACTCTGGGTGCTTCACTAGCTGGCTCACATACCCCCAAAGGAGCAGGAGTGGAGGGTGTCCCAATCTGCCCTCACTTGAGATGGATTCACTGTCTCTTGAGGTCATTGTGCCATTCTGAACTTCTGGAACCCAAGGATGAGTCATTTACTCTGCCGCTGGCTATTATTTAATGTGGACGGTGGTATGTAATTGTATTACACTGATGTGTGATCATCCTTTGGACAGGGTCTTTTTTCATCAAATCTCACCTAGATGGGTGCATGACATGTTCCCTGCTCTGGTTTAAGCATTTCTCATTGCAGATGTTAGGCAGGGATAGACGAGGCTGGAACACTGAAGTTACTTACTCAATTACCTGTTCTGTCTGCCCTATAGCAACCTGTGCTTAAAACAATGAGCATTGTATTGTTAAGCTTTTGATTATGTGTTATGCTCCACTGAGAACAACTTTATTACGCAGCGGCAGGCCGTGGGGAGGTTTTGATCTCATACAGAAAGGAAAGCTGAGCAGCCCATGTGGTAGTTAGATGTTTTTCTTTTTAAAAGCATTCAGGCTATATACTGGCTGCACTTTATGGTGGTATGGCCAGATGCGAGCTGCCATATCAACATCAAGAAAGAGCAGTACAAGAAGGAAAAAGGGGCCTGCATTTACAATCTCACTCAGTGTGAGATGGGAAACAGAACAGACTAAGTGCTCAGATTGCATCGGAGGTCAATAAATGAAATCCACAAGAAGAAACACACTGTGCTGTGTGATCAAAGACCTTCTGACTCAGACAGGATCTTACTGAAGATAAAAATACTACACCCTTGCCTTTGAAGCAGCTTTCAACCGATGGCATGGCTAATCTGTTCACTGACCTAGAGTCAAAGAAAGTATTTTAATGACTCAACACCACACAGAGGAACACATGTATCTACCTCAGAGGAGGGGTCAGCATAGTAAATTGTACCATCCAGTTATTCTCTGCCAGACCACGCCTAAAACTACAAGATTACGTTTCTGTTGGGTTATGTTAGAGGATGGGTATTTCCAGGCGCCTCCCATCACTAGACAGCTTGATAGTCATTCAGTGCTGCTAGATTTGTTCCTTCTTTAGTGTTCCACTACACCATGAACTTTCTGAACTTAAGGATACACATTATTTTCTGTATTACAGTTGCTCCCAGAAGTCCCCATTGAGAACAAGCCCAACTGCGTTAGGAGCTGTACAGATACATGGTGACAGTCCTTGCCTCAAAGAACCTACCGTTTAATATTGTTTGTTTGCAGTATGGTGTTGGTCCCAGGATATGAGAGACGCAAGATGGGTAAGGTAATATCTTTTAGTGAACCAGGTTCTACTGGTGAAAGAGACGAGCTTTTAAGCTCCAGGGAGCTCTTATTTCACCAACAGAAATTTGTCCAATAATTTGTCCAGCTTATCTTTCAGCAGACTAACCAGACAAGACAGACGAAAGGTGGAAGAAATGGAGGCAAGGTTATTATTCCTGGGTTATGGATTGAGAATTGAGAAGGGAAGTGATCTGCTCATGGCCATATTGTCAGTCTGCAAGAGGAATGGGACCTGAAGCCAGATCTCCCCAGTCCCAACCTGCTCTAGGCACAGGACCATCCTTCTCTAAGCCCTCTCTGCTTTCAACAAATGCATTCCAAGAAGTCTTTCAACAAGAAGTCTCCTGCTGAAACTTTAAGTGGGGAATTATTTGCCATTTTCTCTGGTCTGCTTAGGCTACTTCGTGCTGCACGAGTCAGCAGTGACTTCACCTTTAATGTAACGCCACCGCTTGTTTCCTCTCATTTAAGGTCTGAACCCACACAGTGTGGAGCAGCCTCTCTGTACCTCAAAGGAGCAGTCCAATAGGGAAGCTTCCCTCTAGCCTGCACATGATCCTTTCTTAGGACTCCCCCTTCTGAAATGAGAGCAAACGGTCCCCTTCCGGAGAGAACATTATGTGTGAAAACGTGCAAAGAATCACATTACCCTTTGCCTTGCCCCATAACATGGAGGGCCGAGATGACAGTCAAGTCAGCCTGTTATCATCACAGTTCATAGCAGAGCATTGATTTCCTGTCTCACTGCACCTACCTTGCTAGGAAGAGAAGAGGCAAGGCCATAAGATTGCTTTTTGTATTTGCCACGTCAATACAAATATTAAAATCCCCTGGGGGAGCTTTTACAACTGAGGGAGCCCACCCAATCCTGCTCATACGGTTGTACCAGCATAGGAGAACCATTTCTAGAATGCCAGAACACTGTGTGTTCCCATCAAAATTTCACTGTTAAGAAGTGAGCGCCATCCAGTTAAATTAAGAAGTCAAGTGTGAATGAAGCATTGCTCAGAATATATCAGCAGGTGTCAAAAGGGGGGAGGGAAAAATCAAAACACTGGAACCCTAAAATCTACGCATTTCTTTTACACTGCTTTAAAACGAAAAGGGAAGAGAGAAAGAGCAATACAGCTTCAAAGCCAAAAGCAACCAATTAAAATGAAAAATCATCCTTCCCTCATTAGCATGTAAACCTGCTAGTCTTACTTAGGTTTACAGTTTCATCCCTGGGAAATCATCATTCTTTTCTGATAGCACGGCTCTTCTCAACCTGTCAGCCTCCCACTTCCACCAAGTTCATTACAACTCACTTTCCAATTCTGCATCTCTTTCTGGAGCTTGTTACAAAGCAAGGGGCCAATTCCTGGCACCTCAAGGGGATGAGAAAAATTGGAGGAGCAACTTTGCATTGAGGCAAAGCCTCATTTCTCATAAGAGTTTTAAAGGAGTTGGAATGCGATTAAAGGATGTAACGCAATAAGAAACAGTGACAGAACAAACACTTTATAAAGGAGGCAGGTTAAACTAGATGGCTTCAACCTTACAGTCTTTACAAAGAGGGCTATATAGCTGTAAACTGGTTTTCCATGAAAAATATCCAGCATTGTTAATGCAGGAACAAGGTTTATATGGAGAGAAAAGAAACCATTTCTAGGTGCTCGATGCTGCCTGATCCCTGCTCCAGCAGAGTACTTGAACACACACTGAACTCAGTGAGACTGTTCACATGCTCACAGTTGGGCACATGCTTAAGTGTGTTGCTAGAATGGTGTCAGAGAACTCATTACCTTGCAGGATTGATTTTGGGGCGCAGGGCAGAATTGTCCCACCCCGACCCCGTCCCTTCTGCCCACATCTCCACCACTATTCCAAACCAGGCCCCTGCACTCCTCTGCTCAGCCCACTCACCACGTCCCTCCCTGGCCGCATTACTCAGTCCCCCTCCTCTCTTCCACACTCTCCTTTCCCCCAGGCAGCAAGCTACAGCTGGGGGGCTGAGTGGAGGAGAGAGGAGGGACACAGCAAGCAGCAGTGGGGGGCAAGTGGAGGATGAGAAATGGGGTGTACGCAGTGAGCAATGGTGGACGGGGCTGAGTTAGGATGTGGGGAGGGCAGGGCTGCTGGGAGACCAAGTGGGTCGTGTCTTAACTTGGGCCTGCTTAGGTCAGCTACAATTTCCTGATTATCAAATCATTTCTTAATCCAGTTGGCTTCTACATTAGCAATCCTGGATGTTTTTGCACACACCTGCCATTTTATAACACTGTTTGCAAACCTCCTCCTTATGGAGCTGAAGAAGGAATTTATGTAAACTGAATGAGGAAGGGAGACAGCCTTCAAGTGAGAAAATGGGAGGACTGAAAGGACAAAATTCAGCCTGGGAAAGCCCTCTGCACGAGTAAAGTCCTGCAATAGGGCTGTATAGACAGGAGATGGTTCAGACAGATCATCTGCATCATGGAGAGGGGAGCTTGCTACTTCCTTGCACCCCACAGAGGGGCACTGACTCCAAACAGAGGGGCACTGACTCCAAACAGATGCAAATGCTAAGTGAGGAAGAAGGAGAGGGATCTTCAAAGAGCAACCTCCGGCTCAGATAAGATGAATGCATACCTTAGTGGTGCAGGTCCTTCTTGGCTCACACAGGACTTCAAAGACTTGCCTACAATATGGTGCAGGACTCACAGTAAGCCGGGTCATGGGTGTAAGGGAGAATCCGAACTCGTTACACTGTGCATTGTCCCCAGACACCGCTGGGCTTGGCTACAGAGTTTAGCGATGTGCTAACGATCAGAGTGGTGCGATAAATGATGTTATGACACCGGCCCGCTGTCTAGAACACTTCTTTGTGTTGTAGGTTATCCCCACTGATCACAGAACATGGTGGGGGGAGTTTTATCTGAGTTTAATGAACTACTTGATTTTAAAAAGGAGCTTCTAGGAAGCTTCTGCTGCATTAGAAAAAAACAACATTGTTTCATAAGACGCATTATCTTGTTGGCAGCATTGGCCAATACCCAATGCTTCAAGAGAAGTCCAGCAAACTCCAACTCATCATATAGCTACTAATTGCACTACACGGCACATGGGGAGAATTCCTCCCTGACTCACGCAGCAGGTGACAGGTTTCTTACGGGAAGCATGAGATTTAGTTAACTGTATCTAATTAAGGATTTCTAATGTGCGCTGTCTGCAATAGACATGGGCATCGAATCAGAGCATGCATAATTCAGCATATATAACTCCAAGTAGCATTAAAGGTCATCAACTCATCCAGTACTTCTCAAAATCTAGCTACTGCATTTGGTTTGATGGCTCCGTACGTGATCACCTTTGACACATACTCGAGCATGCAGATTCTGCTCTCAGTTATAGTTGTATTAATCCACAGTAAATCCACTTGGTCCACACCGGATTTATGCTCTTGGATGCAAAAAAAAAAGAGGGAGAGAATCCAGCATATTTATCTGCCAGACAAGCCACTCTGCCAACAGTTTCAGTGTTTAGGCATCAGTTGGTGGACACCACAGTATTTTCATTCAATAGCTCTGACTTACTGAAGTTTCAAGGAGAACATGGATGAGGCAAAATCTTTGATTGGACCAACTGCTCTGGGACAGACAAGCTTTCAAGCTTACACAGATCTCTTCTTCAGGTCTCTGTGTAAGCGTGAAAGCTTGTCTCTTTCACCATCAGAAGCTAGTCCAATAAATGAAGTTTCGAGGAACTTTCTACAACTTAAATCACTGACAATGGGATGCATTACTCATCACTGTTCCTGAGCAGAGCAACAAACACTCCAAACATCAGTTTATTATTCACAATGACAGACAGAAAAAAAAAATCATTTAAATAAGAGGGCCGCAGTGCAACATATACATCCTCACAGCACTGAGCAATGCAGAAATGATCAGAGACGGATCGCATAACAAAGGAAAGTTCCCATCTAAAAAGTTGGCAATGTATTAATTACGGGGAAAAGTATTAAGATAAAAGGATCTGGTGATGTTTCACATAAGTTCTGATGGCAGTCTGAACATGAAAAGGCAACCGAAATGATGGGCATGCAAAGAGATTAAGGCAGGAAAAAATAAACAATCCCATTAATAATGGATGCAATTCTTTAACCAACCATATTAAGGTAGAAGATTTACCTTTATAATACAACACTGGACTATTGTACAATAGAGGCCCATGACACCACATTGGAGAGGGCCAAATAAGCAGAGCTGGATGAATTTTTTTAAGCAAATAGCAAATTCACTGAAAAATGCATTTTTCAAGGCACAACATTTTTCATGAATTTGGGCTAAATCTGGCAAATAGTATTGGCCAAAACGATCTCCAGCAAATAAATGTTTCAGATATGTTTTGATTGTTTCAATCTCATTCAAAACAGATTATTTTGAAAAACATCAGAAGGAACCATTTTGAAAGACTATTTCCATTCCACATTTTGTTTCAAAATGTCATTTCGATTTGACATTCAGAATGCTTTTTGACCCAAACATAATTTCATTTAAAAAACTGAAAAAATCAGGTTTGCTTCAAAATGACCGATTTCATTTTTTTTATTTTTCATTTCAAATTCTAAACCAAAATTGACTTTGAGAGTTGCCTTTAAGAGCTGAATTGAGAGCTCTACGAATACATTGGCTTCAGTATTAATTGTAGCAAAGTTGTTGTTAATAACCGTTAGGAGTACTGGGGGATAGATACAGGAAGGTATTTCAGCAGTCCAGTACAAATAGTCAAAACTGATAACAAAGATGTTTAAAAAAGGAAGAGCTGATGGAGGGAAACAGTAGTAGTTCAAAACCTAAATTATTGTAATCTCATTTATTCCCAACTTGAAATAAACATTCAGTGATTGCCAGTATATTTGAATTAGTGTATTTCAAAAGTATTTTAGAGAAGTGTGGGTTACATTTAAAATGAGAATATAAGAATTGTTAGCTCTTTGTTTAGTTTGACTGTGGTTTATTTCCTAATACATAAGGTGTCCAAGGGACTTTCATCAACATGCTGTCTTTGATCCAAATAGATTTTTCCCTCCTGTCTTTATATCAATATGCAGGTATTGATACTGCCTATGAAATTATTATAGAAAGAGGTTTAAAATCCTAAAAAAAACCCAAACAAAAACAAAAAAAACCAATACAGTCGTGGCTTGGTATCACGCTGTCAATTCAAAGCTGGACCAACAAAGGCCAGCTGCTCCATCAATGGTTTCAAATTGGCATGGTTTGTTTGTTTGTTCTTTTCTTTGCCCCAGTGGATCAAAGGCCCTGGGATTTCTATTTGGCATAGCCTCATGATTTAAATAGTCCTCTGACATCTAGGTAATAGCCAGAAACAAATCAGGCATGTTAAACATTCAAACCCAAATCCTGATGTCTTCATTCAGCCAAAACTCTCATGGATTGCATTGTGAAGATTTCAGGACTTGCCCCTTCAGATCCTACGCAGAGATACAGAGACTCCTGATGTCTGAGTTTTGCTGGCGGAGTGAAAACAATGAACTCTAGACATGCAGTCAACATCACTGACCCCTCAGAACCAAAAGGCCAGTTTCTGCCTCAGAGCTTTTAGAATATGAACCATTTGTAAAGGCTAATTCCTGAACCCATTCAAGTCCCTAGCAAAACCACCACTTACTTCAATGGGACCAAAGTCAGACTGATCAAAGCCCGGTCAAGTCAATGTGAGTCTTTCCATGGGCTTTCAATCTGACCTGTGATGGTGTAAGATGGTGTACAGTATTGATCTGCTATTGTTACAGGTACTACAAAAGGTAGAATAACTTTCCTGAGCATTTTTAATAACACCCTATTTAATTAAGACCATCATGCAGTCGTATTCTACAGACTTGCAGGGAAACTAGTGATTAGCCACACTGCAGCTAAATCTCCACCTAGCTCCATTTCATACTTTTTAAAAAATAAGGTTGCCTAAAAGGAGAGAGAATGTGCTGCCATCCAACTCCGGTGGGTGAAGGGCAGGACACTGCATGTGGGGCTTATGTCTCGGAGAATCTTCTTCCAGTGGTCTGCATCAGGTAGAAGCACAGAGCAATTGCGGGATTGGAGTGATCTCAGGACACCTGGTTCATTTCCTACTTTTGCACAGACTCCCTGTAACCTTCAAGGAGACATTTCATCTTGGTCTGCCTCAGCTCCTCATCTGTAAAATGGGGATAAAGACGCTTCCTTTATCTTGTCTCTTTAGACTGTAAGCTTTATGGGGCAAGCACCGTCTCATATGACGTGTTTAGGCACAGCCGAGCAGAATGTGGCTTAGGTCTGAAGTGATGCTATTGTAATGATAATAATGGCTAGGGTTCTCATAAAGGCCTAAGGAGTTACAGACACAACTAACCTTGAAATTCAGTGAGATTTGGATATCCAGTTCCCATAAGCACCTTTGGAAATCCCATTCAATAACAATAACACATTTCAGAATTCCAGTTCTCCTACTGGAAGTCAGTGAAGAGCAAGTTGTTACTGTAATGCTAAACAAGAGGTATACACGTGTGTAATGACTGAGTCAGAGCCTGGGAGGTGCTGAAGACCATAAGACCCACCAATTCCAATGAGAGTTGCAAGTGCTCTGTGCTCCGCTCAGAGCTTCGCCCAGAACATGTGACTCGACAAAGGTGACATTAGCACCCTGTGAAGGAAACATTATTTTGTCCATTTCATAGGTAGGCAAACTGAAGCAGAGAGAGCAGTTGCATCAACTCCCAAGGTAAGTGAAAGAACAAGGAACAGAACCAAAGTGTCCTGGTTGTTCTAATCATTATATTACACTTCACTAAATGCTCTAATCACTATACCACATTGATCAGTAGTCTAGATATCTCTTCATTGCCCTGGTATTACTCTGTTCAGATGGATATCCTTTTCACTCTCCTTTTCTGCCATCAGAAATTCCTAGCCAACAAATGATAAACTCCTAACTCATGCCTCATCCAATGTGCTGGCTATTAGTACAGAAGAACACGTCAATGCCAGAGACTGACTGCACTCCTCCTCAATTAGCTTAGGGCTACTAGGTACTGATCCTCAATCTTCCAGCGCACCTGCTCTTCCCACCACGTGAGCTTCACAAGAAAACTAGCTTTAAGTATATACACATCATTCCAAGCCTGCCAACAATCACGAAAATGTCTCATTCCAGAGAAGTCATGTTATTCTATTTCAGCAAAACAAAGAAGGAATCCGGTGGCACTCTCAAAGAGTAATCTAGTCATATGAAATGGAAATCCATTAGCCTGGTGAAAAGACTCGCAGACACAGATAGACATCTTCTTTTCCAAGTGCAAACATCTGGACATCATATCCAACAGACTGAAGATGAAAAATCCATTACATTAGACATACTACACAGACAATGGTGAACATGATCTCTTGCTCTCAAAGGCCTTGGGAGGGAGGCAAGTCCTTGCTTATACACAGCCCCGCAACCTTAAGCAAATACTCACCAGGAACTACAGACCATACATGAGGGACATTAAGGTGGGTACTTACCCCTGCAACAAACCCCGTTACCATCTCTGCCCACATATCTACTCCAGAGACACCATCACAGGACCTAACAAAATCAGCCACTTCATCAGGGGCTCATTCTTCCACACATCTACCAATGTTATATATGTCATCATGTGCCAACAGAATCGCTCTGCTGTGTACATTGGCCAAACTGGACTGTCTCTGCCCAAAAGAGTAAACAGACAAAAATCAAACATTCAAAAATCATTAGGGTAACATTTCAATCTACCCAGACATTCTGTGGGAAAAAAATGCCAGTTACAGTACTTCAGTAAAAAGAAATTAAAAAAAAAACCAGACTCCAGCATGAAGCTGCAGAGCTGGAATTCATATGCAAACCAGACAGCTTCACACTGGGTTTGAATAGGGATTTGGAATGGCTAACTCATTACAGAAAGTAATTTCCCTTCTACATTCTCACCTTCTCAGCTCTTGCTTACAGAGACCTCTTCCACACGGTTTGAATCGAAACAACTTGCTTACTTTGCTGAGGTAGGCTAGCAGACTATCATAGAATAATAGGGTTGGAAGGGACCTCACGAGGTCATCTAGTCCAACCCCCTGCTAAAAAGCAGGACCACTCCCCCTAAATCACCCCAGCTAGGGTTTTGTCTAACCGAGCCTTAAAAATCTCCAAAGATGCAGATTCTACCACCTCCCTAGATAGCCCATTCCAATGCTTCACCACCCGCCTAGTGAGAAAGTTTTTCCTAATATCCAACCTTGACCTCCGCAGCTGTAATTTGAAACCATTGCTCCTTGTTCTGTCCTCTGTTACCCTTGAGAACAGCCTAGCTCCCTCCTCTTTGGAGCAACCCTTCAAGTAGTTGAAGGTTGCTATCAAATCTCCCCTCAGTCTTCTCTTCTGTAGACTAAATAAGCCTAGTTCCTTCAGTCTCTCCTCATAAGTCATGTGCCCCAGCCCCCTAATCATTTTTGTTGCCCTCCACTGGACTCTTTCTAATTTGTCCACATCCTTTCGGTAGTGGGGAGCCCAAAACTGGACACAGTATTCCAGATGCGGCCTGACCAGTGTCGAATAGAGGGGAATTATCACATCCCTCGATCTGCTGGCAATACTCCTACTGATGCAGCCTAATATGCCATTGGCCTTTTTCGCAACAAGGGCACACTGTTGGCTCATATTCATCTTCCCATCCACCATAACCCCCAGGTCCTTTTCTACAGCGCTGCTACTTAGCCGATCGATCCGCAGCCTGTAGCAGTGCATGGGATTTTTCCGTCCTAAGTGCAGGACTTTGCACTTGTCTTTGTTGAACCTCATGAGGTTTCTTTCGGCCCAGTGTTCCAATTTGTCCAAGTCTCCCTGGATCCTGTCCCTGCCCTCCAGAGTATCTACCATTCCCCCCAACTTGGTGTCATCCGCAAACTTACTAATCACGCAGTCTATTCCATCATCAAGATCATTAATGAAGATGTTGAATAGAACCAGCCCCAGGACCGACCCCTGGGGCACTTCACTCGTTACCGGTTGCCAACCAGACATCGAGCCATTGATTCCTACCCACTGAGCCCGTTGATCTAACCAGTTTTCGATCCACCTTACGGTCCACTCGTCCAACCTATACTTCCTTAACTTGCCGACGAGAATGCTGTGGGAAACCGTATCAAAAGCCTTCCTTCTGGAACTGTTTGAATTGACCTGTGACCCACCTTTCTCTGTATGTATAAATACAGCTAACATATCACATTTTCCATTACATGCATCTGATGAAGTGGGATTGTGCCCATGAAAGCTTATGTGATAAACACATTTGTTAGTCTTTAAAAATGTTACAGTACTCTTTTTTTGTTTTGCTAATGGCCCGATAACTTTTCTAGTGGAGATGAGAATGAGCTCTCTGGCCACGTTGTCTCTTTTGCAGATGAATCCTGAGGTTATAAAAACAGCTTCCCTTCTTGATGTTATCTTTTTCATTCTGCTGTCTTCCACTTTGGAACACTCCTGGTGTTTTCCAGCTGTTCGTCTATTGGGAAGGGATCTAAGGTATTCTTGGAAAAGGAATTTACCCCAAAACAGGCACACAAACTTCATGAGTTCACATGTGGCAGCTGTTGCCAAAACCTTTTCTAATTGAGCCAGTGAGTTAAGTGGAAACCATGGCAATGTTTATTGTGTCAGCTACACTCATTCTCTGGGAGGGAAGATGGGTTGGCAATATTCAGCTATGATTCACTCTCTCTAACACCTCAATGCTGTACCTCTGATGATTGTATATATGCCTCACTGGAAAACTGAACATGCAATTTTGTTTTTTTGTTTTCAGAGAAAGCTTGCAGATTTTGTAGGATGTGAGCCAATTGCTGCCAGTGGGTGCACATCTTCCCACATGGCATTGACCTTAACCCCACCATTTGAGTCCACAAAGGGCAGAACATCCCAGCAGTTTCATCCACTGCGGGTCATGGACAAAAGGCTTAAGGGGTGGAATCCTGCACCAACTGAAGTCAATGGCAAAACTCCCAGCAACTACAGTGCGGTCTGGATTTCTCCCCAGGTGTAAGGCTATGTCTGTGACCCCAACAAGTTATTTTCTGGTGTGTACAAGTTCTTAGGCTGTTCTCATCATGTTAGTCTCTGAGCAACTCCCAGCAGTACATTAAGCTTTGCAAGTGACATCTGTCATGTTTCTCTCATTGAGTGGAATGCTTCAGTTCGACAGGGATTTAAAAAAAATATGCACTGCTCTGTACTTGTTAGGGAGTGTAAAGTCTAGGAAGTGTCCCTAGTGCTTGGAGCAACAGGCAAAGGTTTTGTGATGATCCTTAGTTTGTATAGGAGTTCCTTTCAGAGTCTGGGACCTTCCCCCACCAAAGCTCCATCTTCTGCATGGACAGATTTTAACCCAGTGGGAGAACAAGTGACATTGTGTCAGAGGAGTGAAGTTGTCAACCACAGTCATCATGCTCATGTGGTAGGTCCAGGATATGGAGTGCCTTGAAGATATGGACTAAGACCTTGAACTTGACTTAATAAGTACATAACCTTTTAATGGAGGGATGGGTACAGAGGGTTGAAAGTCTTTGAAAAGTGAGGACTTTATTTAAGGCTAGATTTTCAAAGGTATTTAGGCACCTAAATGTGCAGTTAGGAGTCTAGTGATATTTACAAAAGCTCCTAAGCCAGTTAAGCATCTAACTCCCATCGATTCTCATAGTTCAGTGCCTAAACTGTTTAGGTGTTTTTAATAGATCAGGTAGGTGCTTATCTGCCTCTTTAAGCACGTAAATATCCTTGGCTATGTGTACACTAGAAAAAGTTAGGTCGACTTTGTTAAGCCACCTTAATAAGGTCAAAAAAGTCAACTTAAAGTCGACCTTATTAAGTTGACTTAAAGTGGTTTCCATGGTCGTAGACTTAGTCCACTTTGTTAAGTCGACTTAACTGCCCTTAGGTGGACTTAAGTGTCCACACTGTGCTTAGGTCGACCTAAGGGAGGGTTAGGTCAACCTAACCAGCTGGTCTTACTAAGTCGATGTAAGCTTTCATTAGGTAGACTTCAGGATTTTCTTAAGTCGCCCTAATGAAAGCCTGGTGTGGAAGGGGACTAATTTAGGTAGGCTTAAGCCTCCTTAAGTAGACCTAACTTGCAAGTGTAGACATAGCCCTTGAAATCTAACTAATAGTAACTCAGGGCTATGGCTGAACTTTTTGACATTGGGTCACCTTGTGATCTGCCACTTTGCTATGCAAGTAAATCTCTCGTGTTTTTATACATACATGCAAAAATGTATTACATTACTGTCCCTTTAATACTCATCCTGTTCTCTAGAGCATTCACAGTGTGCCAACTCTCATAATTTTATCACAAGTCTCATGACAGTCAGTGTTTTGCGTAACTCCCCATCTCCCGAAGTCATGTTATTTTGTAAGAATCTCAGCTTTCATTTTTTAAAAGAAGATGTTTCTAGTCCTCATGGATGTGGAGGAAAGTTTGAAAACATGACCCAAGTGTAACCTACAGGCTCAGAAAGAAAGCAAAGAAAAAAGAACACAAATGTATGTTTTAAAAAAAAAAATTCATCATTTTAATCCAGCCCATGATCTTTGAGGCCCAGCTAATTATTTCTGAACACTCAGGACTGACAATAAGAACTCTGTTTAGCAAGGTGAATTCCAATGACCAAGAATAAGCTCCTGTGTTTAATACACATAGAAGAGGCTCTTCCTTCCTGCAGAATATGAAGAATTTCAAAGAGATCAAGAAGGTAACCCAGTGCTTTTTTTGTTTATTAAAAAAGAGGTGCTGGTACTCAGCCAGGACCTGGGGCAGCCGGTGGTGGCAGCCATGGCTGCATGGCTGCGAAATAATGTGCTGGCACTCAGTACCCCGGAGTACCATCACAAAAAAAGCCCTGATCTAGACACATTTTATAGAGAGTTAAAAAAAAAAATATCAAACACCCCCCCAATGATTAAATCAGTTGGGGCTTCTGAGTTCAGTTCTTAGTTCTGTTACTGGCATACTGCATTACCTTGGAAGTTTGTTCCAGGCCAGAATTAATATCACTTGCTAAAGGGAAGATGGGTTTTAAAGGGGAAAGTAGAAGGGGTTCTACTCTAGGTCTTTAGGCTTAATAATGTAGTATCTCTTTAAAGATCAAGGAACTAGTGTAAATTGCCAAAGCACGTCTGTTCAAAACTGTCTAGAATTGCCACCTCTCTCACTCTCCTCCTTGTGGTCCAGCTGAAACCGCTTCAGGAGCTTACTTTATACCGAGATATAAATGCTACAGTGTTGGTATTCCATATGCATTGAAAAATAGATGAACTAGATCTTATTTTTTTCTGCATTGGGAAGAGTCTCCAATGTTTTCTGCAGTGCCTCCTTGGGAGATTTTTCAGACAGTTTTGAGTCAGTCTCACACCTCCTTGCAGATTTTCAAAGGTCATATTAAAATCTGTTCCAGCTAAATACCTTGTTTTCTTGAAGTCTGCACCTTAGAAATTGGAATGTTACACTTTGGTGTCACTAATCAAAACTTTCCCGGGAAGGTAACTCTGACTATCTAATTGCAGGAAAATTTTTCCCCAAGACTATGGAGGATCTTGAAATTCAGCAGCGATAAAGCTGAGTGAATTTCTGTAGGGTAGCTGCACAAGCAACACTGAGTGCTCATATTATTCTTTCCTACCCTGCAATTATCTTGGATACTTAAAAGCTCCTCGCTACTTTGTGTGTCTGCTAACAACTGTGTATTCTAGTGCTGTTGAGAAGCTTCAGATAATGGCTTTAAAAGTACCAATGGAAAACATACGGTAAAAAACCCAACAACAAAACACAATAGAAATGTACTTTCGAAAAGTAGCTATTCCAGTCGAGCACAGGTCCAAAGCCAGTCACAGCAACTCTCGCAGCCCAGCTCACTGACCACCTGGGAAGCAATTTTAGCCATCAGTGCCAGCTCACGTGAGGCCGAATCAGGGATTAAGGTCCTTTCACCCAAGTTGTAAGGAACAGCGGGATAGAACACCACCCTCACCACCTCCACACCCCTAACTTAAACAAGGAGTCCTGTGGCACTTTTAAAGACTAACAAATTTATTTATCGCATCTTTAGTTTTTAAGGGTGCCACAGAACTCCTTGTTTGTTTTGCTGACCTAGACTAACACGGCCACCCCTTTGAAACCCATAATTTAGTTACTCAAGGTGATGTGTAGTTAGGAATATGTATGTCTCACAATAAAATAATTCTACATCCAAAATAACTAAAATCCACTGCTTTATCACTTTTCTTCCTTGAACAAAAACAGACTTATCTCTAACCCTTGCTCACACAGATACATCCCAGAGGGTTTATGCCCTCTGGTTTCCTTCAGTCTTTTTAAAGGTCATGCTCTGACATTTTGCATAGTGTTGGAAGTCATTGTCTTCCTTCCTATATGCGTCTCTCTCCGTCTAAGCACTATTTCTTGTTAGTCACAGGGCCCAAGGCAACAAATCACTTCTTTATAACAAGACTGAATCTGGTAACTGCAATTGGAAGTTGATTAAAAATAAGTATTGATGCCGCTGGAATGTTTAGGGTCCATCCCCGGGATGTTATTTATTGGGGATTGCGTGGGGACCAGGGTTTTTTTGGCCGTAGAGTTTATACCTTTACCTTTATCTGGTGACTGTTTGGAGGCCTTTATTAAAGCAAAAGAAGTTAGGATGTATGAGCAATAGAGTATGGAACCGGACCCGCTGATAACCCACACAAACATTAATAGGATTGGGTGTTTTTCCCATGAAAGAGGGAATAGGTATGAAGAGGGGACAAGGGAGATTAGTAATGACAAGAGAAATAGCAAAGAAATCACCAGAAGTGTGGTTAACAGAAGAGCTTTATTATTCATGGTTATGATTACAAAGCTTGAGGTTTACGCTTCCTGTCCAGACAGTGTGACAGGTAACAGAAACAGAGATACAGAGATGCAGTTTTAAAGCAAAGATTTCCGTGTGTATGTCTGTGCCTTTCTAAGCGGTTCCTTGCTGCAGCAGTTAAAGAATAGATGTTTGTCACAAGCTTAAATGTGTGCTGAATGTGTGTTATATGCGCATTAGATGGTTTATTTACTAAAACTATTTTTATTATATTGCTGATGCCCCTTCCTTTAAGGAAACAGACGGACCAGCCCTAAATCAGCCTGAACTTTCAGGCAGGGGTGCTATTTAACTTGGTCCCTAACCATATCCCTAAATCAGCCTGAACTCCCAGGCAGGGGTGCTAAACTACTTTTAGTCCTTACTCTCCTGGACAAAGGGGTGCTAAAAGACTTCCCGTTACTGTTTGGTTTCCCCAGTAGCTACTATTTTTATTCTTTGAACCAGCCTTCCTCTAGGCCCAGTGGTTCTTGTTTCTTGTTTGAAACTAGTTACTTACCAATGCTCCCAGCCAATGTGTCAGGTCCATCTTACCTAGGACCTGGATCGACCTTTTAAGTCCGCTCTTTTTGCCAGTCCCTTTACCTGTCTGGATCAGGGTTGCTGACTCGTTCTTTTTTTGGTTGAGGACGGACCCCTACTTTTATAGGGATTAGATTGCTCCTGCCCCCACCTTGCCCGTGGGAAGCTTCTGACCACCTCTTGGGGGTCTTTTACACCTCTTGGGGGTCTTTCACACCTCTTGGTGGGAAACTTAACACCTTTTGTTTTAGCCGGTGGGAAACTTCACACATTTTGCTGAGTTTCCGGGCAATTTCGGGGTGCGGGTTCAATGCACCTGATTTTTAGAAGGCCTGAGTTCTTGGCTGTGGTCCAGGGGAGCTTGTTGGAGGGCAGACTAGGCCCATAAGGTTATTTTGGTCTTGTCGTTAAGCAGAATAGGCCATCGAAGTCTGGTTTAGCTATAGTAGCTTTAACTAAAACTTATCCTTATACCTAGAACAACTACAAATACCCCATCTAATCCCATCTACTCCCATTTTTTATAAAGTAAAGCCAAAACACACCAGGGTTACAAAGAAATAACCAGCCACCTGACAATTTTCTTACTCAAATTGCAATTTCTTAAACCAAATGTATTGTTTCCGCATTTATAAATAAATATAGGGCCCACTACCATAAGCAATGGCCCTTATAGGAAAAGAACTTCAACTATTATAAAAACATTTAAACTCTCCAAACACTGCCAACCTCTCTGTCCCATCTTCCCAACCCCCACCTCCCAAAAAAAGAATGGGAATAAAAATTCCACCACATTCTGGTTTTTGGGGTTGTTGTTTTTTTTTAAAACAGGAAAGTAGCTTTTCTTTACTGCTTCAGCCCTTCAAAACTATTGCAACTAATAAATGATATCACAGATGTCATTAAAGTATCTTTCTTGCCCTTAATTCAATGTGGTTATATCTCATCCCTCAGACAGAACAGACATCTTCAAGATCTCTATCAAGCATTCTTAAAACTACAGCATTCACCTGGTGAGGTGAAGAAGCAGATTGGCAGAGCCAGATGGTACTCAGAAGTGAACTACTACAGGAGAAACCCAAGAAAGAAAAACAACAGAATGCCACTGGTCATCACCTACAACCCCCCAAGTCAAACCTCTACAGCACACCATCAACGACCTACAGCCTATTCTATAGGACTAACTTTCATTCTCTCAGGCCTGGGGCAGCAGACCTCTCCTCGCTTACAGACAGCCCTTCAACCTTAAACAGATACTCACCAGCAGCGACAGACCTACAACAGAAACATTAAAGCAGGCACATACACCTGCAACAAACCACACTGCCAACTCTGCCCACATATCTGCACAAATGACACCATCACAGGACCTAATCAAGCCAGCTACACCATCAAGGTTCATTCACCTGCTCATCCACCAATGTGATTTATGCCATCATGTGCCAGAAATGTCCCTCCCCCTCACGCACCTTATACATTGGGCAGGCAGAACAGTCTCTGTGCAAAAGAATAAATGGACACAAATCTGACATCAGAAATAACAACACTCAAAAACCAAAAGGGGAACACTTCAATCTTCCTGACCACTCCATCAATGATCTGTTAATAGCCATACTCAGGCAAATGGATCACAAATCAAAGCTTCAAAGAAAAACTGCAGAATTGGAAAACAAATAAGGAGTCTGGTGGTACTTTTAAAGACAAATAAATGTATTTATCGCATGAGCTTTTGTGGGAGAAAATCCCACTTCGTCAATTTAGGACTGAATAGAGACTAAGTTTTTTTTCCCCATTATAAACAGGTAATTTTGCTTTCATTTCCCCCCCCCCCCCTTCCTCCTATATGCTGTTCTCCACTGTTTGAATCTAAACAACTGCATTGATTTGCTGTAACAGTCATTTATTTTCCTCCCATTCATCTGTACTTCTCCATCTTCTAGTGTCTGATGAAGTGGGATTTTCTCCCACCAAAGCTCATGCGATAAATAAATTGTCAGTCTTTAAAAGTGCCACAGGACTCCTTGTTTGTTTCTCTCCTTACAGAATTTCATCTGAACTGGCTTTAATGCTGTCCTATTAGGGACTTCATTTATTTTCATGGGGAAAGGGCTGTGGAGAGGCCATTCCTGGAAAGTTTTTGCAGCTATAATTAGGAAGTGAATAAAACCTCCTGCTAGCGAGCCTAATTGGTGTGAAGGCTGATGGAGAGGTTTCACATTATTTAAAGGGTTTCCTTGTGACCTCAAAAACAAAAACAAACAACAACAAAAAACCAACCCACAGACCTTGGAGGAGGTAGGTAGGAGCTGGAGGGCAGAGAGAGACAGGAAATACAGATCAGGGAGTTAAGAAACCTATAGATGTAATTTTATTGCTCTCTTTGAAATTCAGAACTGAGGTATTATGTGCAGTACCAGCCCTCCAAGTATGACTCGGGGACAGATCTGTTCTGCTGAGCAAGTCAGTGTTTAAATACTACACAACAATAAGAACAATAGGGAGTTATTCTGAATAAAAGCTACATGGGTTGGGCTAGTCAGGCGGGGGTAGTGAAACACAAGATATATTTTCATGGCGGTTTTGGAGAAAATCAGATGCCTGGTGACCTCCAAAAACTTTTGCCCATGGTGTCTCAGAGTTATGGCCAAACAGAAGCATTGCCTAGGAGTTTTCTGTCCATCTCCCAATGGAACAGTTGTATGAGGCCTGGAATTTCTCCACAACAAACGTAACCTTCGGGAGGCAACCTTGGGTGATTTTATGTTCCGGTCAATGCAGCAATGACTCTGTTTACACAAGAGAGCCTCAATACTAAGCTAGCAGAAGACAGCTTCAGTTATGGCCAGTCTACACTGCTGGCAAATGTCAACAGCAGTCGACAGGAGTTATTTAAGCTACTCAAAGTAACTACAGAACTCCCATTGACTTCATAACTTCCTGTTAGCAAGCCATCGTAACTGCTCTACGCTCCTGTTGATGTGCACTACGCCTCTTGTGGGGATGGTTTTAGTAGACTGACTTCTGGATCAACTGAGCATGTCTTTACTGACCACTCTCTCTATCTGGAAAAATCAACTGGAAGGTGGCAAACTGTAGATATATTCTCAGTGTGGCAGGGGGAATGGATCCAGCTTTTGAGGTGGTATGAAATTGTCCCATGCAAAAGATGTCTCTTGCTAGCCAAACATCTGTCAATCCAAAGACCCCCATTTACCAAATATAAAGAGAAAAAAGGCACTCTAGTCAGGGCTGGACCTGCAACCCTGATGCATGCAAGGAGGCTCCATTTAAGGGCCCATATACAGCATCCCAGAAATGGGGATCAGAGAAATGGTTAAATACAAATAAAACAATTACGTTTATAGACAGAGAACAAGAGAGAGCAATTACTCTCTCTTTTTTCCCATAGGCCCTGAACTGTAACAATCATGATTTCATTTCAAGACCAATCAGACCATCCTAACCTTTTTGCTCCTCACTGAAGCACTGATATGAATTACAAAATATGCAATATCTCATCAAGATGCCAACGGTAAAATCCCAACCAGCACGAACCTCCCACTTGCAGCAAAAGGAGGTGAGTTGAGGCCTTTATGAACTGCAGTAGTGCTAACTCTAGTTAGTTCTTTAATAACTTGTCTATCCAAACAATTAGAGGGACTAAGGCGGGTTTGGCGGGGAGGCAGAAATACATATGCTACAGGTTTATTTTAATGGCATGAGGCTTCCAGATGTCAAGGGAGTGCGTATCATTAAATATAGATATCAAAGTCTTTAGTAAGCATTGTTTATCATTGTCTATCATGCAGACGGACTGAAATTCAGCACTGTAAGAGTGATGTCCATGTAGGTATGGATGTACGTTAAATAGAAACACACCATCATAAATGTGCCGCAATACTAATAAATTACATACTGCATTATATCAAACTCTGCACTTGAATTCTATATTTTCTACGTTGATTATCGTTAGTAAAAAAGGATTAAAACTAAAATAAAGCATGGTTCCTTTCATTAGATAGTTCCTAAAGTTCCAAGTGCTCTCACCTTTGACTCGAATAAGAGCAGGATTGGGCCCAGTGGGGCTCAATTCTGATCTCATTCACACTAATGTAAACCAAGAGTCCGTGGAGTTAAACTGGTGTAAGGGAAACTAGAATGGGCCCTAAAGAATGCAACGTCAGAGAAAGTAGAACCCAACGGTCTCCCTGTGAACATCGTGTGTGTTCAATTCAAATCTGGAGATCTAAACCCACTTTTGTATTTTTGGTTTTCATTTGAGTACAGTCCAGAATGGTAAAAGTGTTATAGGATCATCTTGGATCGTATATCTCAAGAGAAACTTGTAAAATCTCATCACAGTCAAACCAAAACTGTGCCTGGTCACACATGAAAACAGGACCAAACACAATCCAGATTCAGAACTGAACTCAGCCCCTCTGGGATGGCCCTAACTAAAATGACCTCTTCTAATTAGCAATCCTGTACTTGCAGGACATTAGTGATCTCAGCAGAACTAATGGCTGGGGATACAGTCTGCAATCAAAGTTGCTAACCGCAGGGGCTGTGTGTCATGCATAACTTTTCATGACTAAAATCCAGCTCCATTCACATCAGCCCTAAAGCTCTGCTTACTGATTTTTATCCATTTATTACGCAAATCAATTAGTTGATCATTGTGCTGCTGTATTAGATCAGGAGTATGCAAAGTTGGTACCCTTTGATTGTTGTTCAATGGCTTATATGAAGTTTGAATTTGTTGGTCTCTGCTCATTTTTATCAGCACTCTCTACAATCAATTCAGTAGGAGGCCACTGCTGAGAGAAACCTATACAGTCCCCCCTTGTCAGCATTGAGGCTCATTGGTGAACAGTGGGTGTTTGATCTAGGAAGGTGACTGCCTATATTTGTCATGTTTTGTTGAAAACTAGGGAAGATTTAATTACATTCCACCCAAAATAAGACAATGTGTCCTAATGTCTAGTAGGATGGGGAACAGGAGTGACAAGGAAACAGAATATTCTCTCTCTCTCACACACACACACACACACACACACAGGCACCCTGCTACCTATATACATACCAGCAAAATAAAATTCAAGTGAAAGGAAGTGCAATTGCAATTTGTTGGGGGAGGAGGGGGGAGGTAGGGAAAGGATGTCCTTCAGTGGTTCCTCACCAATAGCACTTTAATTGTCATCAGTCATCCGCCATCACTGTAGGGTTCAATTCTGCAAAGGTTTTGGGAGGTGCTGTGCATGACGGAATAGCTCTCTTTCTTGATGCTGCTTTCTATTGCTTCAGGAGCGAGCACCAAACTCGCAGCTATTCATATGAATAATGCTCATTTTAAATTCCAGATGCTAACTGTGCAATAACTAATCAGCCTCACCCAAATTATTGGCTGGAAAATAATTCAGCCTATCTAAATAGGAACTAGCCACAAATTGTGGACAGCAGATCTGGTAACAAAAAAATCTGTGTGACAAGTATATGTGACCTAAAAGATGACTAAAGCATGAAATCTGAACAATTCCATTTTCAGGGGTGCAGTCTCCTATTGACACAGGTGCCCTTACAGGAGAATTTATAGTGCCCATTATTTTCTAAAATAGGAAGCCATGAGAAATGACTCTGCAAAAAAAAAAAAAAAAAAAAAGACACTAAAATACTTCACTTAGTTTAAGATCCGTGGGAGTAAAACTCCATCTTAAACATCAAAAGCCAAGTTCAAAGTCCAATTGAAACAGGATCTGTAAAATGATAACACACAAGCCCAGAAGCTGCTCTGCCCACTTAAACAAATAATGACTGGAATTCTCATACAGTCATTACATGGTACCATTTATCTTGCTTAGTGTCTCTGAGTAATGGAGAGGACGCAGACACTGACAGAGCACAGCGATTCATTGCCATGACCATTGAGAAGCGGAGTAAAGAACGAACACCACGCTTTTCATCTCTCCCTGACAGAATGGCATGGGAATAAGTGAAAAGTGATCAATACTGTCCTGGGAATACGTCTGCTGGCTTGCTGAGCAGTGATCACATGTACTGCATTGGGCTGGAAATGCAGCTCTTAATTAGGATGCGATTCTGCCGCCCCAAATAATACTTTACTTCCATTCAATTGAAATCAACGGGGCTGCTTGAGAAGTCAAGCACTTCTCAATGGGAGTAGGGGAGTTTCGCGGATCAGCTGCATTTCCCTTTTCTTTTACAGGATTTCTTTTTTTTTTTTTTTTGCCCATGCTAGTATAAGGTGCTGGATGGACTTCAATCCTCTCTTTACCTCTACAGCTGGGACATCACAGGCAACAGCAATGGAAGCTTCCCAGCATATCACCAGCAATATGCATCTACCCTGACCTGAAGGGCTGCTTATAAGGGTTGGAGGATGACTCAGTCCCTCTGCGTATTCATCCATGGCATCTCAGACATTACTAAGTAGGTGTAGCGGTGGTTTTGTATGGTCCATTTTCAGACACTTTTGAATTGTAGCTATTGATGTGTAGAGTCACTCGTATGCATTAAACACAGGCCCTGCACAAGGAGTATACAATCTAAATTAAACACAACTTGATGATGTTCGGAGGGAAGACATCAGGCAATGTCGCCAGCGGCAATATCCAGATGCAAATCTGTCATGAAGCAGCCGTGGAATTAAAGGCCAAATCCAGAGATCTTTACTCCATTTCACACTGCCCTCAGCACGGATTCTTTCACTGATGTCAACAGGAGTTCGGAGTCTTGCAACATTTACGCACACAGATATGACAACAGTTGTCAGTAAGGTAGCGGGCAAGAACCTCGGCATCTGGGCCTGAATCCAGAATCCAGTGCAATATGTTGATGCAGGGGACCCAAATTCTGACTATGAAAACGAAAATGAATCCATATAACAGGGAGGTAGGTGTTTGGAGCCTACACAGAGATGCTGATTATTTCTGATGACTTAAGCTGGCATCAGAAGACTAATTCCAAGCCCCAAGTATGAAAGGGTTTGAACTCCCATCTGAGGCAGAGAAAACTGGAAGTGAGACAGAGCGATCCAACAAAGAAAAGCTCTAGGAAAAGCCAAATTCAGGAGAAAGTTTAGGTTGAGGTTTATATTGGCCCTGTTAAAGGGAAAATCCCAGGAAGCAGGTACATTTGGATCACTCCAAGATGTACACAATGTTCAAGGAAAGGGTGGATGCTAATTGCTTACAGACCAGCTATAGGGAGGACTTCCTACTTATAGAAGAAGTAGACTAACCTGCACTGATCAGTACAGAGCTGGGAGTATATATAATGTTCAAAGCATGCATAATTAACCAAACCAGTGCAGACCCCAATTCCACAAGTGTAACATTAATACACAAACAGGCAATCCAGTTTCCAAACCATAGGCCTGGAAACTCGTTATAGTATAAAGTAAAAGCCTTGAAAGCATTGGAACTGCAGTTTCCTGTAATGATCTGCTATGGGTATGTCTACACCATAATTAAAAACCTTTGTTTGCCATCTCAGCTGACTCAGGCTAAGGGTCTGTTTAACTGCAGTACCGATGCAGGGGCTTGGGCAAGGCCTACGCCCGGAGACTCCACGTCAGCTGACATGGGCCAGCCAGAGGTGTTTAACTGAAGTGTAGACGTACCCAAAGAGGCTAACGTAGGCTGGTAAACAACATGCTACGCTCTCAGACTCCTTGAAACAGAACAAATTACTCTGGTGCCTATGTTGTAAACTTAGGAAGTTTGCCATAAGCTGGGGACATATCAGTTGCAAATAATGGAAGAGGAGAAGGACCTGGGAAGACTAGTAGATCACAGGATGACTATGAGCGACCAATGTGATGTGGTCATGAAAAAAAGCTAATACGGTCCTAGAATGCATCAGATGATGTATTTCCAGTACAGGTGGGGGCGGTGTTAGTACCGTTATACAAGGCACTGGTGAGACCTCATTTGGAATATTGTATGCAGTTCTGGCCCCCATGTTTAAGAAAGATGAATTCAAACTGGAGCAGCTGCAGAGAAGGGCTGCAAGGATGATCCGAGGAATGGAAAAGCTATCTTATGAGAGGAGACTTAAAAGAACTTGGCTTGTTTAGCCCAACCAAAGGAAGGTTGAGGGGAGAGATGATTTCTTTCTATAAATACATCAGCGGGACAGGGAGGGAGAGAAATTATTTAAGTTCAGCACCAATACGGACACCAAAATACATGGATATAAACTGGTCAACAGGAAGGTTAGACTTGAAATTAGACGCAGATTTCTAACCATCAGGGAAGTGAAATTCTGGAATAGCCTTCCAAGGGAGACTAGGTGGCTTCAAAACTGAGCTTGATAAATTGATGGAAAGGAGAGTATGATAGGATAGCCAAGTTTGGCAATTGACTTATCTTTGACTACTGGTGGTAAATACGCAAATGTTCTATGTGACATTTGATGGGGTGGATTCCGGGACATTACAGAGAATTCTTTCTTGGGTGTCTGGCTAGTGAGTTTTGCCCACATGCTCAGAGTTTAATTGATCACCATGTTTGGGGTGGGAAAGAAATTTTCTCCCATGGCAGATTGGCAAAGTCTCTGAGTTTTTTTCATCTTCCTCTGTTGCATGGGGCATGGCTCACTTGCTAGTGGATTCTCTATAGTTTAAAGTCTAAGTTTAAACCCTGATTTGAGAACTTTAGTAACTCAGTCATTGGTTAGAGGCTTATTGCAGGAGTCAGTGGGTGAGGTTTCGTGGCCTGCATTATGCAGGACGTCAGATTAGATGGTCACATTGGTCCCTTCTCACCTTAGAATCGGAGTCTCTGTCACAGATTCTGCTGTTGCTAGCATTCCACAGTAGAAACAAAGGCCAATTAACACAGGCAGCAATAGAAGAAGCATATGTAAAAGGCAATATAGATAGATAAACATACTATCTAAATGCAAGAGGAATTCAAGAGATAAAAAAAATCCCATCAGCCAGCACCTAGTGACAATCTGTCAAAGGTGCTCTAACTTCATTATTACCTCTAAAGTGCAATCCTCATACGGTCCACTCATGAATGTAGCTCAAGTATATTTTTAAATAGGTTACATAAAACAGGCATTTGGCACGGAGCTTCAGTTTTATCATCCAAATAGCCTTTTATGTTACAGTTGGTTCCCCTGTACCTCCTGGTTTTAACAATACTATTGATAATAAATGAAAATGTTATACCACTTGGTAAATTAACCAAAATGCCAACATCTAGCTAATGAGCCTTATAATTGAGTTGTAATGAGTTTTACATAGTGTTCTGTGATTTGAATGGTGTAACAGAAAGAAATTTAAGAAATAATGTTTTCTGATTTTAACTCTTCAATTTCCAAAAAGTGGTTCACAGTTTATGGCTGGACCCCACGCTCCATACTCCTATGAGCAATCAGTTGAAATGAATTTGATTTTTCACAAAAGTAAGGCTGCAAAGGAGTCAGTAGGAGTTAGGTGCTAAAGGAGTTAGGTTAGGAGGAAATCTGAAACTCTTGTTCTTGCCTAAGCCTGCATATGAAACAAACTTCTGTGAGGAAAAAGGCTATTTCAACACTATTGTAGAGGATAGTAGCTCTTAAGAGCAACTTTTAAAAGTAGCATATTTCCACTGATCGGTGTACCCTCCTAACAGCCTGAAAAAAATGAAGTTCCCCTTCCACAACCTGTATTTGCGTCATGCATCTGATGTGGAAAATCCCGGGTGATTGGAAAAAGACAAAACAGAGGGCGCATTTTTTTATTTTTTATTTTTATTTATTTATTTATTTATTTTAAAAGGGAAGGAAAGGAGTAGGATCTGGAAAACTACAGACCAGTCAGCCTCAGCTCAATCTCCAGAAACATCATGGAGCAAGTCCTCAAGGAATCCATTTTGAAACTCTAGGAGAAGAGAAAGATCAGGAACAGTCAGCATGGATTCACCAATGGCAAGTCATGCCTGACCAACCTGACTGCCTTCTGTGATGAGATGACTGGCTCTGTGGATGCAGGAAAGCAGTGGATGCGATACCCCTTGACTTTAGCAACACTTTTGATATCATCTCCCATGGTATTCTTGCCAGCAAGTTACAGAAGAATGGATTGGATGAATGGCCTACAAGCTGGGTAGAAAATTGACTAGCTCATCAGTCTCAATGGGTAATGATGTCTAGTTAGCAGCCAATATCAAGCAGAGTGCCCCCAGGGATTGGTCCTGGGGCTGGTTTTATTCAACAGCTTCACTAATAATCTGTAGGATGTGGTGGATTCACCCTCAGCAAGTTTGCAGATGACACTAACATGGGGGATACGCTGGAGGATAAGTACAGGATACAGAATGACCTAGACAACTGAGAAGAAAATCTGATGTGGTTCAATAAGTACAAGTGCAGAGTCCTGCACTTAGCAGGGAAGAATCCTATGCACTGCTATAGACTGGGAACCAACTGGCTGGGCAGCAGCTCTGCAGAGCAGGACCTAAGGTTTACACCAAACAAGAAGCTGGGTATGAATCTGCAGTGTGCCCTTGTTGCTAAGAAGGCTAATGGCATATTGGGCGGCATCAGTAGAAGTGTTGCCAGCAGATCGAGGGAAGTGATCGTTTCCCTCTATTGGGCTGGTGAGGCCACATCTGGAGTATTGCATCCAGTTTTGGGCCCCTCACTACAGGAAGGATGTGGATAAAATTGCAGAAAGTCCAGCAGAGGGCACCAAAATGATTTGGGGGTTATTTCTGTATTTCCACTGCAGACTCAATCAAAATGTCTGATTGATCACCCAAAATACATGGCATATTTCTTTAGCATCACTAACTGGCTGGGAAGCTTTTTCAAAATGGAAGAACAAATACATTGTAAACTACACTTTCAGATGTAGCATCATTTGAGATAAAGTTTCTGAAATTTTAGGCCTTGAGCATTTTTGTGAATGCCCACAAGCCACCTGAATGCTACTGAAATACATACAAGAGTATGTAACAAGAGTAACAGTGAACCAAAGCTTCTGCATTTACTTGCAAAATCCCTTGGTGTATTTCTTGCCCAGGCATCACCTGAGGCCAGAGTTTCATAAAGACTTAGGGCCAGTTTTCCAAGGCTCAATGCCCACAGTTACAGACAGATTTTCTAAAGAGCTTGCATTCTGACACCTAAATAAAGACCAGATTTTCAGAAGTGCTCAGCACCCAGTCACTCCCACTGTGTCACTTAAGTCAAGAGTTTCAAAAGAACTCACTCCATTGGGTGCTCAGCTCTTTGGGAAAACCTAGCCAGAAAGACCAACCCACACCCCTTGAAAAAACAAATCAAATCCCTCCCTTCACCTACCATTTGTTCACAATCCCTGATACTACCTTTTTACATTAGATTAAAACCTACTAACCTAGCCTACTTGATCACATTCTTTTCAAGTTTTGACTGCTCAAATTCTGACAGGTCGCTTGCCAAAATAAATTAATTCACTGGCAGCACATAAGCTTCTGAGGAAGCTGATTAGTGTTGTGGTTCTTCATTCATACAAATCAGAACATTAGGAGTCTTTATATACATCAGCCATCCTTTCCTCGCCCCTTCTTTTCCCTACCAAGCTTCCTGCACTAAAAGCAGCTGGGGACTACCACTGCACAAAGTTGGATGGTTTCACTTCTGAGGATTCCTTGTCAATAGGGTTTCCAACAGTCCCTAAAAACAAAGGACATCCCTTATTTTTTCATCTCTGTATAACAAGATCACAAGTTGCTGAGTGCTGTGAAAAGCACCAAGAAATTACTCCAGGCAAACGTAGGTGAGTACATTTTTATTAGTAGTAATAGTAATAACAATAATGATAAAAAACATTATTAGCCTGGGAGGTGGGGCGGAGGTATTAAGAAAACAGGCCCTTATTTTTTAAATACAGAGTTGGCAACCCTCCATCAAAACATCTGATTTTACTTCAAGCTGTGGGGGCATTCATATTCCCAAAATTTTGGGTTCAGAAACTCAGTCAAAACTTGGATACGTTTCTGCTGATTTACCTTTGGAACCACGTGAAACTTAACTATACTTGGTTTTGATGCAGAAAGTCAATCGAAAGGTCTGTGAAGCCTTCAAGGAACTTGGCCTGGAACCCAAAGTTTATCTGAACCAATGGAAAGTCACCTACTCCCATTAAAAGAGTTAGGTTTAAATCCTTCGTCTGGGGCTTTAGCTAATTACAAAACTCAAAGTCAGGCGAGCTTTAGGTGTTTATGGTTTCATGTGGATAGTTTTCACAGTTCTGCCACAGATATAGTTGCTCTCAAAGACCCCAACTGATTAAGACCCCATTGGGCTAAGCACTGTACAAATATACTGTAAAAGTCAGTCTCTGTTCCAAAGAGTTTACAGTCCAAACAAACAAGACAGACAAAGGGTGGTACAGAAAACAGAGTCATGGAGAGAGAAGTGACTTGCCCAAGGTCACATAACAGATCAGCAACAAAGCCAGGAACAGGCTGAAAAGGAGTCAACCGTGTATATGGGTAGCAGGGCAATATAGTCTCCTACTCCCAATCAGGCATTGACCTCTCTGCTGAGATTTCCAATCATGGTGACACTTAGTGTTCATTGTGACAGCTCCGACATCTGATTGTGGCTGGGCTGAAGCAGTCAATCCACTTCTCAAAAAAAAAAAAAAAAAAAAAAAAAAGCCATCAAATTTCAGCCACCACCATTTGGGGCTGGATTTGAACCAATGACCTACAGTACATTTAAAAGGTTCCCAATACCCTCAGAAATCCTTCAGGGTATGCTGTCATGCCCCATATCCTATACATCATGGGTACTCTCGATCAGTGTGTGTTACAGGTTCCTCCCTCCCACCAGGCCTGACATACAAAGGCCTATGGGTCTCATCTTAAGAGGCTGGCTCACACTGTAGATATTCATACTTCTAATTCTGCAGGTACCGACTACACTTCAGTCCTACCTCCCTGTTCTGCTGGCTCCTTCCCTCGCAAAGGAGCACAGACATTTGAAATATAAATCGGGTAACTTCAGCTAAGCCCATGGAGATACGCTGGTTTAACAAGAAAAAAGTAAGAAGAGCGTCAGAACCAACAGTTTGTATCATGAGTGTAATACGGGCTTTCATCTGAAAAAAGGACCTTGACTTTGTATTCTGTAAGGAACACGTCGTGACTTATTCTCCGGATTTTGGCTTTGACTCTAATTTTATACCAGTGTAATACTCATGTGCTGTGGATCCAGTAGTCAAATGACTTGCAAACATTCCTTCCCCGCAACTCTCCCCAAATCTCATCACTGGCGGTATTTTTATGTTACCAAATGTTCCGACCCTGAAGTTATGAATAGAGTACAATTGGCATTACTCACCTCTCCTATTTTATACAAGCATGATGCTTGTACAACCTGGCAGCCTTTTAGCTCAATCATATAAACGTCTTAATACTCTGCATTGATCTGGAATGAACACAGTTGCCGACACGTGGATAAAAAGCATCTGGAGAATTTGTTGCTTGTTATTTCAAGTTGTTTATTATTCCTTGAGGACTCATATGAACACTCAGAACCATCATGCCTACATTAATACTGGTCTCCTACACCGCTGGGTACAGTAACACTGTACATTAAAGATGCTTTAGAAAATTGTTTGTGAGTTGCTATTGTACTGGGATTCTTATGTACAATCTATAGCTTTGCATTGAACAAATCCTGGAAACTCATGCTGGGAAGGACTTCTCAAACTGGCCCCTGGCATACAGTTAAAAAATAAAATGGCTATATTTAGGGAGGTAGTGTCTGAATATTGGATTCTGCACATCTATTATTGACAAACACACATGGAATATAGACAATGCTGTGCCCTAGGAATCAGGTTCAAGAGTAACTTTGGAACACAGGATCTTATGGGCCAGTGGAGAAGCAGGTCATGCTATGTAGAGATCTTCTTGGTATACAGATGAAGGTATATAAAGAGACATACCTCCTCCTAATCCCAGTGCAATCTCTTGGTCGTTTGGGTGGAGAAGCACAGGTAGAGGAAAAGGTGTATTGAGAAAGGTTACTAAAAATAAGGAAGAGGCAGAATTAGATGTAACAAAGTCACGCTCCCTGAGGAGGTGAGACTGTGCAACTAACTGGAGAGATATGACTAGAAATGAGGGCAAGTAGTTGTGGACCTTAGAGTTTATTCCTCAGTCTGCCAATGACTTGCTGTGACCACAGGCAAGTAATTTCCTTTTTTTGCCTCAGTTTGCATATCTGTGAAATGGGGATAATGAGGTGTCTGTATTCCACACTGTTATTGTGGAACTTTTAGTATTTTCATACTAATGCAACTCCACTTATTTTATTTAATGGAGGACTATGGGCTGGTTTAGTAGCCCAAATGATTTCAGAGGGAGAACAAGCAAGCTACTCACTTCCCTGAATAAAACCTGAGAAACTGGACAATAGAGCATCTAGGTCTAACTTACCAGCTAACCTCCCAAGGCAAAAAGCTCCCAGACTGCCTCTGCTACCCCATAAGGCAACAGCAAGCTAGCACTGGGGTAAGCCAAGTCCTGGTAGGAGGAAAGGATTCTGTCACCAACAGGGAGCACACTGGCTACTGATTGAATCCATTCCCCAGTTTTAGGAGGTTCAATCCCAACCCAGTCTAATATTATCCCCTATTACTAGAGATCATACGCAGATGAAACAAGGAGGGAAACCTGCTCTCCTGTAGTTTTCCTAGGGAAGTTACAGGCATAATATAACAGCTCCAGTCCTAACAGTAGCGTGTGTGTTTATATAGGGGATTTCAGAGCACTGTGCAAACTTCAGTCACTTAATTCTCACAAACACCTGTTGAGGGCACATACGCAAATAACACCATCACAACTGTACAGATGGGTAGAGTGAGACAGAGAGGCAGTTTGCCTAGTGTTAATCAGCTAGCCCGCGACAGAGTTGGGACCAGAGCGCCATGCTTCTTCCTTAATCCCAAGCCACCTCCCAAGTCAAATATTGGGAAACTCACAAACTGGATTTGGAAGGTTTTGCACCTTGAATAGAGATCCCCTAGAGAGAAAAAAATCCAGAGCAGACTGCAATCTTCATGGGTTGTAAATACAACCCATTAGAAGCAACCACATAAAGTGTGTCAGGAGGCAATGGCTTCTTGTCACACTCTTTCATGGTTATTGCAGCAGAAGCACTAAATACAGTCATTCCAATCTTGCTGCAAAACATTAAACATACTTCCTTATGTTTTATTTTTAAAATACATTGGCACAGCGATGCCTTCAGAAATGAAAGAACACAGCAACTTGTTGCTTTCTTGGCCTGACATCCCCAAGTACCCTGGAAAATGTTCTAATTCAAGTTACGGGGGAGAAGAACGGACATGAACCCAGTCTGTAAGGCTTTTGACAGTTTCCATACTGCTCCACTTTGGACATTGATCTCAGGGATAGTCCTCAGTAAGGCAATATCCAGGCTATAGACATATCTGGCCATTTCTTCTACATTCCTGGTAAATTCTTTGCATCACTTCTGATACATACTACAAGTGCAATCTTGAACTCACTGAGGTCAACGGGAGCTTTGCCTCTGACTTCAATGGGGGCAGGATTTCACTCTGTATGCATCACATACCTGAAAGTTCTCCAACTTTTCCATGATGTGGGCTATTGTCAGTTTTGCCTCCGGGATCTCTCTCCTCTCCCATTCATGAATGCCTGAGCCACTTCTCTTCCCTCAGTTTGTGATCATAGAACACCTGTGGCAATTATGCCAGTCCCCAACAGACAAAAGTAATATTAGGAAAACATTTACTGTATTTTACCCTATGTAAAAAAAATTAAGCAGCTATAAATTTGGAGGGGAGCTAGTACCGCTTGACTAACATGGAATACAGTTTGAGAACTGCTGTTATATTTGTATCACGTTTCATATAAGCTTCCAATTAACTTATTTTTAAGCCACCTATTAAAAGCAAAATCTCTGTCTACGTCCCAACACCGCTCCCCCCACAATTATTTAGTGATTTATACCTTCCCCACTTAGTGGTGTTGAGAACAACACATTACAGTTCAGAGTCCACTTATAAACACAACTGACTTTACCAAAGAGTAAAACTTGAATTCAGCCAAAACTCAATAAGAAACTACAGGAAGAAGCTGGAAAGAAACATTCTGGTTTTTCCTGGTTCCACACCACTGTGTACACCAGAAATCCTCAGCAATAGATCAGATTACAGCATATGACTGGTCAGAATGAACTCACATTGGCTGATAATATCCTGAGGGTAAAATGCTGGATAGCTATAGAAATTAACACTTTCCTAAGTATTCCATAGACAACACCTATAAGAAAGTGGGATACAATATAAAAAAACAAATACGACAAAGCACTTGAAAAAAAACCACCCAGTGCTTGTGAGGATTTCATTTTTTTCCCCTATACCCTTGTGTTTCCATGTATTCACGTTCTTTTTCTAAAGTTAATTCTGCTTTTTCTTTCTTTCTTTGACTGTAGCTAGCGGTTTCAGCCACAGTCAATGAGGCGCACTGATGTGAGGGTACTTACTACTTGTACAGAGGTAGTGCCCAGGAGGCCCCGTCATGAACTAGGAGCCCATTGTGCTGTACAACCACAGAGCAAAAACATGCTCTCTGCTCCAATGATCTATGATGAGACACTACTCCCAATCAGCTTGTGTATCAGTAACTCAGCTGTCTGGGTAACTGTTCATGCTGCATTAATTTTCATACCCATAGTGTATCCTTTCATTAGTCGTCCTCCCCTGTATCTCTGTATTCAACATGTTTTCCATAGATCCCCTGATTTGTGTGAGTTCCAATGACAGGAGAAGTAAAGGCCGAGCATCCTTCAGCTTCTTTTTCACTGAATTCCTCCCAAGTGTGCTTAGTGTTCCAGTCAAGTCACACGCAGCTTTATTGAGAATAAATGCTTTAGATGGACAAAAAAAAGGCAACACTCAAACATTCAGTAATAAAATTAAAATAGGTGGGGGGGGAGGGGAGGAATATATTACTAAGTAGATGGCACACAAGACATAAATGAGTAAAGTTATACAGGTCCTTCAATCAGACTATAAACTAAGACACCTGGCTGCAGAGCTAGAGTTCATAAACTGACCCTAAGCCATGTTACATTCCTCATCCAGGCTAGAGAAAATGATTAAACAGTTAGCAACAAGGTGTTTTAGACCCAGGGTAAGTCGGTAAGAAAGAGACTAATATTGCTTTCCACAATTCATGCTACTAACGTTAAGCCTCATAGGAACACAGCCAAGAAAGGATCCTGTTCTGATCTTATACAGTCTAAATCTTGGGGTCCTTTTGCAGTCTGGCATATTAAAAAACTAATAAAAGTATAGAAACAGTGCATTATGGAATATGCCCAACACCTCCAGATTTTGGAATAAAATCCGTTTAAAAATTCAGAGTGACAGCTAGACAATATCTGAAATGGAAGACATTTATTACCAAAGCCTGGGTAATACACTCGTATCTAATATCACACATTTGATCAGAAACATGAGCCCAAAATCGTATAATATATCCTTCAAGCCACACAGCTGCATCCTATAAATTAAGACTGTCAAAAGCTAGAAAAGGTTAATGCCTGGTTCTGGGTGACATCTGGCATTTTCTCCCATCAGACCCAAGGTTTATGATTCAAACCAGCTTATAACATTCAGCTAAGGTTAGAGAACTTAGGTGTATTTGGTTACCCGCAAAGACATTGCTGTGATTTGCACACTTAGAAGTAAATTGTTCTGGTTGTGCCAGAAAAGAGCAACACGGGATATATTATCACCACCCTTTTACTGTAGTTCACTGGAAAGAACTTCAGATTGGTTCTGGAAATTCATCTAGTAAACTCATGCTCTATTCTAGATACATTTGCAAGAATCCCATTTATTAGCATTCAGATATGTTGACTGTAGCTTTATAATGTTCCCTGTTTGGCTTTTATCTTCTCGTGCTGGTTTTCCCAGACAAAAAAAATTGAAACCTAAAGCACACAACAATCTGTTGCTTTCTTAACCCAGCATCTCCCAAGTACCCTTGAAAATGTTTTATTCAATTGACAAAGGAGAACTAACGTACATCCAGGTCTGTCAGACAATCGATAGCTTACAAACCCCTCAGTTTTGGACACAGATCTTCAGTGTTATCCACAGTACCGTAAAATCCAGCCTGTATCCCACGAAGCAGCATATCCTTAGAAACACGTAACCAATCTATTTGGATATACACTATTCAGGTGAAGAGGTTAAAACTGTAAAACCACGGTAGCCACTTCAAACTGGCGTAATACCACAGCAGATATCATCTGAGGTGCTCAAGCTAAGAGCACTGTGAGCTGGCTAGAAAGATTCAGGGGGTTTCCTCAATAAGGCATCGAGCACTCAGGCTCTAAGTTACTTACAGCCTTGATCCACCAAATGAGCCTATATGTGAGGACACCTTATAAGATGCACCTGTTCCAAGCATGGTTTTAAAGCTATATGACACATATCTGAAGGAATGCAAATTCCTGAACATTTCCTGTCTGGGGGGATTAAAATAGAACATGCACAATAACACTGTGCTGAGGATATATTTGCGTTAGCATAAACTTTTCTTATTCAGATATAGCTTCTTGTTGAAGAAGGATTTGTGACCTGGTTTTAATTTGTTTCACTAGCTTTTAATCTTCGGCAGGTCACAAAAGCACTGTGCTAAAACACAGAGGGTATGTCTACACAGCATTTTGGAGAAAACCGCCCAGCCTAGATTGACAGATGCTAATACTTTTAAAATATCTGTAAAGACAGTGCTTTGAAATTGCATCTCGAGCTTTGTAGCCTAAGGAGAGGGATGGACTTCAGAGCCCAAGTTTCAGCACAAGACAAGTTCAAAGCACTCTCTATACAGCAATTTTTAGAGCATTAATATAGCCCATGTCTGTTGACCCAGGCTGGGAGGCTCACTCCCAACTGCTGTGTAGATATACCCATACGGGCTGATGCAGCCTCATCATATTATGAAATGGACTATTCACATGGCAGTCCCTGATCCCCACGACAAACTAGGAAACAAAGAAAATTACCATAAATTGCCATCTTAAGTTTTAATGATTTTCTCACTTTGATTGAGATACATGGATTAGTATTGAAGTGGACTGTTCCTTAGTTCTAGCCTGCCTCCGACAGTGATTTCACTCTTTAGCGTTGGTCATGACACTTAACCCCTCTGTCTCAATTGCTTTTTCTATAAATGGGGGATAATAGTACTTGCCTGCCTACCTGAGAGGGATGTTAAAGTGCTCTGAAGACAAACTATTAGTATTTCTCTGATCTTGAGTTATTTGTCTTCTACACAGCGTTACAAGTACATTCCATCCAGTGCACACATTACACAATGCTGCATAATACTGCAGTAATTTCAGTAAAGGGTGGGGGTGAATTTTAAACGTGGCTAGCTGTACAACTCAGATCTCTAGCAGAAGTGCTAGTCAAATTTCCTGCACTCACAGGCTCATCATCCTGTGTATTGAACCAGCAAAACTGTCTCCAAAATACAGCGATTGCTTTTACAACTACCACACAGGTACATGGCGTGTTTTATAATGAATGAATGACTTAAAGTAATAAAAGCATGATACAGAAGCTTTTCTTGGCTGGATTTGGTGTAAACAGCCTGAAACAAAATGTCTAAAAACAGGCAGCGTAAGGCGTAGTTCAAAAAGAAGCCAGCTTGTTTGGTTTGCCCCCGGTGATAATTAGAAGGGGTTTAAACTGCAGAATTCAGAGCTGAATCTGGGTTTAGATTTCAGTCCTCAGCCTTAGCCTTTAAGTTACAAGTTCTGGAGTGTTTGGATAACACAGGGGTCAGAAATCCCTGGCACCTTTGGCACGTGGCCCCACGTGCCACTCTCCCCAAGCATGCTCCGTCGGCAGCCCCTCTGCCGCTTCGAGCTCTCCTCAGTTCACCTGCATGCCTGGGCACGGCCTTTAAAAATCTCTCATCGTACATGGGAAATTTAAAATGCCACTTCGGCATGGCAGCTGTGGGTTGGCAGGGGTGAGCGTGCCGAGGAGCCACGGAGGCTTGGGGGTAGCTGTGGCAGGGCAGAGACCAGTGGCCAGCGGTGTGGGCAGTTGCAGCAGTTCAGGAATGGAGGACCGCAGCTGGGGGAAAGGAGAATTAGCAGGGTTCCTTCCTCACTTCTCCCCACACTCTCCTCCTGCCCCCCCTGTCCTGCCCTGATCCCTTGCCACCCCAGCTCTATTCTCCCTTGGCTGCCCTGGCCCCCACCAGTCACCCCTGTTCTGCCACCCCGCCTCACCCCCAACATTCAGCCCTTATTCATTGTCAGCACTAGGACAGGACCAGGGAGCAGAACTGGGCACGGCCCTTCGAAAAGGTTGCAGACACCTGGGATAATAGGTTATATTCTGGGCCCAATTCAACTGATTAAACATTGCTTTTTGCTGCTTCTCTCTCTATCATATCAGCTGGCTCTCATTAATATATTGTAAGCATACACACCATTTTACCCTGAGTGGATATTAATTAATGTTAGATTACAAAGGAATAATTTGGAATTATGTATTACATCTACATGATTATCTATACCATAGGGAAAGAAAATCGATTTGCCAGTTATTACAAAATATTGACGTTCATTCCATCATTCAGCAAAGAGGGAAGAAAGTACCACATTGTCAATACCCCACAACAGAAGACAAATGACTAGTTCAGATGTGGGAATCTCAATAATTGCAAGTCTTTGGAAAGTCAGTCTGCCCGTAAAATAGTTTAACGTTCAGACCCAAAGCCTGCTTACCTGTCTCACCTCGACTGGATCAAGAATTCTACTGTGTGTAACTCACAGCCCTTAGCAAGCTGGGAAACCAAATAATGTTCACCTTTATTCAGTTAATATGGTCCTATTTTGTGCTTCATATTAAAAGATAGCCACATATTTTTTTAAAACAGTCATTAGCCTTTTGAGGTATGTATGCATTATAGCTATTTTACAAATGTGTTATTGAGGCAGAGTGGTAAGTGATTTGCCTACATCATGTAACGAATCAGTGTCAGAGGCAGGAATAGCACCCAGGAGTCCTGGGAGCAAATCCTCAGCTTGTGAAAATTGTTAATTAATGTCAGGGACAGTTCACAGCAACTGAGGATCTGGTCCTTGATTCCCAACAACTTTGCTTTAATCACGACATCTTCTCCTTTATCCTTGTGGTTAGCTTAGTTGATGCAAATCCTGGTTCCCAGTTTTTCCAATGAAATAAATGCAAGAGTAGCCCTAAAAGTGAAAAGTAAAATACAACTATCTTCGACTTAGCCATTTTGTCTTTGCAATTCTTTCACCAGATTGGCTAACACTCCCAAATCACTATGGAATTCAGGTACAAATACAAAAACATTAATCTCTGGCATTCCTGTAACAGGTTCCCATTTCACTCTCCATTGGAGATGGTGTACCTGTAAAATGTGTCATATCCATTTCTTTCATTTCAATACACTGTTTAATGCTGCCCAGCAAGACACAACCAAATTAAGTTCATCAGTCTGAAGGAGCAGCTTCTGACAAGAGCAAAAATCGACAGTTCAATCTCATTACAGACATAAAAGTAAACATTATTCATATACGTTGTACTCCAGAAATCCAGACCTGAAAGGCATATTGATCCAACATAAAATAAAAAACAAACCAGCAAATGCAAAAAAAGGAAGACATCAGGGCCTCTGGTTTCCAACTGTTCTTTAAAGTGTTTAAATAGCAGATAGCAAAATGAAGTGGATTGTATATTATATAGGCAAAATTCTGGAAAACCAAGGAGAATGAATTAACACAGAATGATGCATAGAACTTGCAATAATGCCTCTGCACTTTCAGCTACAAAAAGTGGAGATAACCTGTGAAGTATGGTGTGGAAGGAGAAAGGTGCTATTGTTGGGACACAAATGCGGGAACCACAGCTCTTCTATCTCCCCCTTAAACTCCACCTCTTCAAGCAATCTACCCATTCTCCTTTTTCTCTCTAAGAAACCCTATCCTCTCTCATTGTGGCCTAGTGAATCGAGCTCTGGCCTGGGACTTGGGAAACCTGGGTTCCATTTGTAGCTCTGTCACTGGCCTGCTGAGTGACCCTGGGCACATCACTCACCCCTATCTTAGCTTTCCCATCTGTAAAATGGGGGTATTTATATTGACCCCCCCCTTTCTAGTGAACTTTGAGATCTACTGATGAAAAGCACTATACAAAAGTTAGGTATTATTATTTAGATTGCAAGCTTCTAGGGCAGGGGTATCTTTATCTATGCTTGAAAAGCACAGTCTAAATTAACAGTACAATATAGATGGCATCATTAATAACAATAATTAATATTCACCCAAGAGAGCTCAGCTCAGATGCAATGTCTGATTTTCAGAAAGGTCCCATTATTTTATCAAGATCCCAGGTGAATTGACTCAAGGGCAAAGAGGTAAAAGTCATGCTCAAATTCTCAAAATGAGGATGTGCCTCTATTAAGATTAAAACTTGTGATTCCCCTTTACTGTAATCTTTTCTTCTGACATTATGAGTATCCCCACAAGAGGACTACAACACATGAGCACAACTTTGCTTATGTTGTGTCTTTGTCACTTTACACAATAGATATGGTATGAAGAAACAATGCTGGTACAAACAACAGCGGTTACTGAATATACACAATGTGCAACCCTAGCTACGTATACATATGACTACTTCATTGGGTTCTAACGGCTTTTAAAACAGAACGCGGTGAGCACCAACAAGAAAGCTCACCAGATATTTAAAGAAAAACTACACAATCTGTATACACTACTACTTATGTTGGGTCTACCCTAAATTTAGGATTTTTAAATTGTATTACCTTACTCAGAGGTAGAAATGGTAGACTCGAAAAGTTGACTACAGAAATATTTGTGGGAAAGAAAGCTTAGTCTTAAAATCATGATATTTGAGGCCTAAAAATACTTGAGCATTTCTTATATTTTATTTGGTTTTGAAAGAGAGTCTTCCAAGTTATGAGGCACTAAATACATTCTTTATATCTGTGTGTCCCCAGTTCTTATCTAGTCTTCCAGCAAAGAGTACCTGCTGGAGAAAGTGTACTCGGCCTACATTCTATTAGACCAGAAGCCAGAAAGGAATAGACTTGATAATTTGTAGAACGGGGTATTTTGCTGTCATGACTAGAAGAGCTTACAAGATCTCACCCTTCTGACTCTGCAAACTTCCAGGACTCTTGACACGTTTAATGTATTGTCCTGACTTTCTGGACCAAATTCTCATCTGACGTACTCCACTGAAATTTGTGGAGGTACCTCAGCAGAGAGGCAGGTGCCTTATGCCTACTCCAATCTCAGGCTGCAGCAGAGATGACAACAGATACTAGAGCGATGACCATGGCCCAGTGTGGAGACTTGAGATTTTTCCATGTAAAAAGCTTGCAAGATGAACTTAAAATGCTATATCAGCTTAGATCACCGGTTGACTCATCAGGCAAAAAACTCAACACCTACCTTCTTATTTCAGACAGGCCAGTTCCTATATTTCCCTTTCTCCCCTCATAAACTGCTGATATCATGCAGCAAGGTATTTAGGCACTGAATATAGCTAGGCAAGGGGAAGATGTTTAAGAGGGGAGTTCAAGTTACATCCGAGATCACCACCACTTTCGGCCAGAAGTCAGTCAGACTGCTATTGGATGGACAGAAGTGTTCCTGCTCTTGTTTAGAGTCCACCGTATTAGAAGAAAAGAGTTTACCATAGTTGGCGGGCCAACTACAGGAAATTAGCTGGCAAATGGCCATTAACTAGTTAGTTTTTATATTTTTTCCCCCACTATTGTTGTCTTTGTGCAGAAAGCCTCATGATCGTGGAAAGCAGAATGACACCCATTGATTTAACATTAAGCCTACAAAGCCAGAGCTCACTTAATGGTAACAGTATATTAGAACACACATTAAAGGGAGATAAGACAAGCTGCTGAAATGCTTTAGAATTAACATGAGAAATATCCCAGAACAAGAATAGTTTTACCATTAAGAAAAGATCTCTTTTTAAGTTGTGCCTCATTATGGAGAAAAATGTCTTTTTCGGACAGAGATTTAAAGCAAAATACAGCCACTGCACAAATATTGTGCATTTCTATTTTAATCACAGAGAGTAAAGCTGAACTCATTCATTATCTCTGTCTCAGCAATTCTCTTCTCAGGAAAAAGGAAAACTGGGATCAGCAGAGTTTTACACTGCTACCCTCCTAACCTGAATAGAAGTATATGTCTAAAGGACAAATTGTTTATTCCCAGGTTTGGCCTGACATATCTTTATATTGTTAGAATGCTTTAATAATACCCCTAAAATCAAGAGACCTCCCTGCAGTGAAACCCTCAAACATTTACGGGGCCTACTGAAATTTGGTTCTTAACCTGAGTCCACAGCTTGCAGTTAGGACACATCTGTACAAATGTCTGAGTTTATCATTTGATGAGGGTGATAGGAAGTTGTTTGTTTTCTTTTTTTAAGACTCCAGTGCTATTTGCTGAAAAAAAAATTGGGGGGAAATCCAGAACTGTCATTATTTGTACAAAACTTGCACAAACACAGCAGCAACGGTTCTCTTGGTGGTTCTGCACTGGTAAACTAAGAAATATAAATGATACAGGGGCATGAAAAGAAAAATTACACCCAAGTTTTTAAAAAGAGAATATGTTCAGTTTCTCCTTACTCTATATACTATGAGCAAATTCATATCACTTGAGACTTCACCAACATCCATAGAGTTGGACTGGCCGTGACCTGAAAGTGGGGCCAAACAGAAAAGGGTGGGGGGGTGGGGGAAATCAGAAATGTCAGTTTCGAAAATGAGAATCAATTGAAACTACAGCTTTTCCCGCACAAGGAGGATTTTCTCAGTCTAGTTATATCAGGGTACCTATCTAGCATGGACGTAGTAACAGTGCTAGAACAGTGCTCAGACCAATATATTTTAAGCTATATCAGTATTGGTGTGTCCCCAGTAGGACTTGACTGACAAAGCTAAGGCAGTTAAAACCACCATATCACAGTCTTAACAGCCAGAGCTGTGCTGCTAAAGTTTTCACATGCAAATCAGGGCCTATAAACAGTAAAACGTAACAGTGATGAGAATTATCTTGGTACAAAGTAAATGAGAGCGTCTCAAGCGACAATACTACTTTACAGAATCTCTTTCTCAATCATCGAAGGCAATCAAATAATTTGCTTCATAACCCCAAGCTGTGTTTTGTTTTAGGTTTTTTTTTCCTTTTGTTCCAGAGGAAAATAGTTAACACAGGGGTGTCCAACCTTTTTGGGTGAGGGGCCACTTTGCAATTCTTTTCTCACTTGCAGAGGAATGGATTCAGGCTCTCACAGGGCTTCTCCATCTCTAACTCCTATGATCGCATAAGGCAAGAGAAATAATCTGTCCTTATTAACACCACTAATTGGAACTGAGTGGCAGAAGTATACGTGAGAGCAGAATTTGATTTTAACGTCCATTTGTTTCTCTGAAAATTTTTGAGTGCTGGAAAAAAAAATTAACACGATACGATCCAGTGTAGCTTGACTAAATATTTGGGCTTCCTGTGACCAGAGCTTGCTGTAACCACAGCCCCATTCTTGTCAACCGCAGTTTCTGGAATGGCGATAGACCATATTACTTATAGTACCAAGGGTCCTGCATAAGAGTTGAAGAATAATATAGAGGCTAGGGTGCTAGGTTGGGATTGAGATACCCACATTCAGTTCCCTGGTCTGCCACGAATTTCCAGTGCGATCTTAGGAAAGTCACTTAAACTGAGCATGTGGCTCAGTTTCCCAGCTGTATAATGGGACTAACACCACCTGAAAGGGTGTTATGAAATACATATATTAAAGATTGTAGGGTGCTCAAGTATTATGCTGATGAGGGCCATATAAGCTTCTAAGATAAATACATTCCGGAAAGCGCTTCAACATGTATCTAATTAAATACAAGATTAAATCCCATTGAAGTTAATGGAACCTAAACACATGACTGAAGTGGGGCCAAATGGCTTGTAATCTTCAATAGCACCTAACCAATAAACTCTTTGTCACAGGAATCTTGTCTGACTATTTTTTTCCTGGGAGGTGCCAAGTGTACATTTCTACATGGTAGAATCAGAAAAAATGGCTTAATTACCCCCTTCTTCAAAAACAATCAAGCTGTTGATTATTTTCCATGCACAAAACACTGGGGAGTGAGGCGGGCAGAGAGATTCCTGGGAAACCAGGAAAAACCAAAAACAAGGGACGTGCATTCATTCACCTTACTAATTTCTGCTGGTGATGGTCATGACAAAAATGATACTGAGCAGGATGATGACTGACACTTGAGCAGGAGATAAGGGTAATGCTTGTCACACAGCTTAACACCGCACTCTCATTCTCTCTCTGCTGCTGTTTTCCAGGGTTTGTGGGATTGTTTACCTGCTTAGTGCATTTGTTAATAAAGGGACTTGTGATAAATCGCAGTTGTTTCTCATGGGCTTCTGTGGTCTCTCATCCTAAAGATACTGATATTTAATAATCCTGATGCACTAGCCCGCAGGAGACTGAACCTCTGTTGACCTCTGTGGTCGAAAAGATTAGTCAACAGTCATTACACCAATCCATCACTAAAATTACAAGGCTTTGAAGGACCGGGGCCGTACTGAGTACGATACATACTCCTTTTGTGCTGAACAGGAAAAAGCCAAATCATGTTGCTGCTGCTTCCATTGTATTTTTTCATTACAAACCCAAAGACCCGAGTTCTTCCTTGACCATCTATTTACACACACAGTCCCGTTGCTATCAAAGGGACTGCCTGGTTGAGGAAGTGCTCACTAGCATGATTAAGGCTCCACAAGCTGGCCCAAGTGAAGCCAGATACTGCTGATTGGGTGCAGCAATACTGAGTATCTATTAGTCAGCCGGACACAACTTTTCAGACCACCTGCTTTGTGACAACACCTGCTCTTCTGCACACCCGCTCGGGCCAATTGCCTGACATGGGACTTTTTGTTGATATTGGTGCTTTGCACTCTGGGCAGGCCACACTACCAGCTTTCTTGACATTTCTCATTAGAGCCCAAACTCCATTTGCCTTGAGACACACTTCAGGAATCAGTGGCAGTGCTTGCCCATGGGGGCCCTAAGCAGGAATATTTTTGCCCTCCCCAGCACATAATAAAAAGTGAATAGGGGGCCTCCTTGAGTTGCTCGGGACCCAAGCAATTTCTCAGTCTGCTTATGGCTAGTGCCGGCTCTGTCCTGAGCAAGCAATGTCTTAATTCATAGATTTTAAGGTCAGAAGGGACCATTACAATCACCTAAAGAAATGCTGCCTCCATGTCAGATTAAGCAAGCTTTTGTTTATTTGGTTTTTAACCCCATAACCTCGATTAAACTAGATTTGGAGTTGACAGATGAAAAATCATCACCGGTAAGTCAGAGTTGGGGGGGGAGGTGGTTCCAAATAAATGTATGTTCAAACTGGGAAGGTACATTCATAAAATACAAGATACATAAAAGCTGCTTCCCTATATCTTTTAAGTGATTAAAAAGGTAATCTTCGCACAGAAATGTGCCATGCGCTTGTTTACTTTAATGTTAATAACTTGCTAACTAATGATAAATATATGATAATTTATTCTACGTGAAATGAAGTGTGGCCTAAAGACAGACTCTGCAAATGAAAGCTTCTGCTCACACAGGTTTGGAGCTGGAACATTAAAAACTACATTTCTTCACTGCAGTGCAAATGATTACATGAAAATGATATGCAAAGGAAAACCATGGTGGCAATAAAAACACAAAGTCAGCATGATGGTGTTGACCAACTGCGATGTCTGCAGTGGTCCCTTTTCCAATATACTAAGGCCTGGAGACGTAGTGTAGGATCAAAAATTTTCTCCTGCTGCAAACAGATACAATTTTCAACTTCCCTTTTAAAAACCTTTAGGCCTGCAAGATCTCACTGTGGGAGCTCTACATCATCCCCAGACCTCTTGATTCTACCTTCTGCAGCATCCTTCAGAAACACGCTCAGCTCCATTCTACCCTTTCAGTTAACTATTTTGTTTGGACCCTTCAACTTCCTGCTTACACTTTCACAGCCCAATCCTGCTCCTGTTGAAAGCAGTGACCGCTCTCCCTTTGACTTTAATGGTGCAGACCTTGGATGAGCAATAGATCTCTGATGTTGTATCATAGATTCTGGTCCTTTTTTTTGCCTTCCATTCCCCCCTCCAGATAAAATACAAGTAATAATCAGAATGAGAATTAGAGAGACAGTCCTTCTAACATCCACCATGAGATGTAAATCATTGACCTCTAGCTTTACCCCAGCTGCTTAGACAAGCGCTGGTGCAGCCTCATCAGGAAAGAGCTCCATTAATAACAAAATGTATAGAATTCTTTGCAAAGAATTGTCTTCTTACTGGGTGTAATTAATTCCTTGACCGCCACAGAAGGACGCGCTAAGTAAAAACACATCCTTAGACTGTAATGATTATGCTAATCCAGGAAAGAGAAAAGCTGTGTTGTCAATTAATCAAAGTGCCGAACTGCTCAGCTCAACTTCTTGTTCTTGGACTAAATTGTCTATATGAGAGAGAGAGACACACACACACACTGAGTACAGGAAGAAGCCACTGGATTTTTCTCTCTCTTCTTTTCCTGCATCCGAGGGTATGTCTATACTGCAATCATGATGGGTAACCGCAGTCTGGGTTGACCCAAATTAATCTAGCTAGCCCAGTCGCTGGAACAATGAAGCTGCCTCAACACAAGCAAGCCTCACCAGTAATTACTCAGGTTTCCATATGGATTTTGTACAGCCTACCCAGAAGTCCATGCTGCCATGGCCTCACTGATCTGGTACCCAAGCTAGCTAGATTATGGCTAGCTCAGGTTTGTCTATTCAAGCTGTAATCACACCCCATGATTGCAGTATAGACATAACATCAATCAAACTTTTCTCCCTGATCTAAATTAAACTCCTTCATTCCCAAACATTCTCCCCCCTATACAAGGATAGACATTTACATTCTCCCCCCATACAAGGATAGACATTTACATCCTCATCTTCAGCCCCAAAGTCTAACATCCATTGCACCTAACTCTGTCAGACACCACCATGGTTCCCTGATAAGAACAAGAAGAGCTAAGCGTTCCTTCCCCACAAGGTACTACATACGGTGTTTTTCAATATAACAGAGCCATGTGTATAGCACAGAAGCCCATTTTTCTTTTTCTTAGGCACAGACCAGCACTGTTTTCTAAAGCACAGTGTTTTAACCATGTGGCACATAGTATATATATGCCTGCTTTGGAAGGCTATGAGCAAAATCCGAGTTCACAATCATGAACACGCTAAAGCAAGAAAAGACAGAGCCAAGAGGGAAGCCTGGAGGATAACTTATGTTTTAATCATACTTCTTCCAAATCCCACTTCATAGCTCAGGGAATTCTAGGGCAGGACCCAGGAATTTCAGTGCAGTATCCTTACCACCGCCATCAGATGGCTTATGCTCATCTCCTGACTAATGTGTGGGTGGCTGAGTGAAGTACCCACACTGGAAGTTAAAATAATGCTGCTGGGACGGATGGGTGGGACAAGGGGGCAGTGTCTTCATCCTATTTTGTAACCAGAATTTGGGAGCAGTTGGGGAGGCAGAGAGATAGATTATGGGAATGCTATGGACAGGAAAAACAGGACAGAGTCTGGCTTGTGTATGCGTGTGAATCTGCGCGCTACACTTTGGGCTCACAGTCTGTGCCAAGCTAGAGTGCCCTGCCAGGGCAATGCAGAGCACTGCCTAAAGATGCTCCTTCTAATGAGGCTGAACCATGGTACTTCGCACTGCAGCTGCAATTTTCACACTGCCACAGCTGAAGTCAATGTGTAGCAGCTGAGAGAGGGCCATCACCTGCTTCCAGGTGTTCCAGCTGTTGCCAGGAATAAAGAGCAGCAGAGGCAGGAGACGGGCCCTCAAGAGAACGCATAGATAATGAAGTGTTTAACTGTCCCCCTCCCCAAAAGGGAGCGTGGAACAAACACTAACACAGACAGGCAAGTGGAGAGCCAGAGGCTCAAGGCAGTGGGAGGGCAGAGTAGCTGTGACAGAGCTCCCACATCTGAGGGCTATGGGATGGCCCAGAGGTTCAACGGAGATGCCTGCCTCAGTTCTAGGCCACTCTGGCCTTATTTGTTTTTAACAAAGTACACTCGCTGGTCTCATGCCTCCAAACAAATCCACAAGACAATTCAACTCTCCAGTTACTAAAAAGGTGTCACTGACAAACCCTCAAACCCCAAACTGTTTGTGCATATAAATGTAAAGAAAAAAGGTGGGGGGGGGAGGCAGGGAGGGAGAGAGGAGGACAGGAAACAGCTAACAAAATAGGTGTTAAGCCTTATCAGGAAGTTTTGCTTTAGGGCTATCAAGCACAATATTCTTCTCTTAATCAAACTAATTTCAAACTCCAAAACCCTCATGTTGCTTTAATACGACACTTCTCAGATTACTCAAATTCTCCTGTTGCTCTCTGCTGGAGAAGACATTGTGTATATGAATATTCAGTTTCCTAGCGCTCTGTCTCAGATAGCAACTAAGTGTAAAAACACGAATGGAGTTAACATGCTATGAACATGGACAGCCAGGAACTGCAAGATAAAATGGGACTTAGCGAAGAACCTCCAAGTATAAAGGGATAGCATGGGGGTGGGTGGCAGCAAACATTCAGAAATCACAAAATACATGAATACATTCAGAATTTAGGAAAAAAATCCAAACTATCTTTAATTTAAGTTAACCTAATGAGTTTCACTCTATTCAACCAAAACAGCGCCATTGGGTGAAATTCATTCTGTAGTGATTGACTCAAAGGAGTCACACCAGAGATGAAGCTTTCAGCTTCTGCTTCCATCTATGCCTCTGTCCACTAAACAGAAAAGAAGCTTTATTCTGAATTTAGATTCGCAGGTTTCTACATAACAGCCTTTTGAGGGCTTACTGGTGAGTGGGTACCACTGCATCATACTGGAGAGAATGTGAGTAGAGATCGGGCTATGCCATTCTAGAGTAATGGCTCACATAAAATATAAGCCCTAATATTACTACAGCCAAATGGAGATTCTTCTGATCTCAAGTGGTAGCAACCTGTAAATTTAAAGTCAAAGGGTGAAATGTTGCCCACATTGGAATCAATGGCAAAACTCCCATTCATTTCAGAGAGTTCACCCAAATCCATCCTCCACATCACTTGTATGCAGCTTGGACAGTGAAGTGCTAATTTGTTTGCAGCCACACAGCTAACCCTCTACAGTAACCAATCAGCAAAGAGTTTCTAATAAAGTGCTGCTACAATGGATAGTTACTGGAGGTTCTGCTTCAGCTCATGGGATACAGGACCATGTTATTTTGGAGATGAAAATCACAGGTTCTTTTTCCCACACTGCATCTATGCGCTCAGCTGGCAACCATGACCGACTGTACCCAACCACAGCTCACTTCAACTCCCACGCTTACCAGCAATTGTTCTCTGTTGCATTTCTTTTGCTGGTTCTGCTTTAGGCAAGGTTGTTCGCTGAATGCTCCTTTCATCTTTGGGTGAGGGGAAAGATGGCCTGTGGCACTTTTAAAGGACTAACATATTAATTTATCGCATGAGCTTTAGTGGGTGAAATCTGTGAATTTCTCTAATCTACACTTTAATACCTGATGAAAAGCAAACAGCCTAACTGATCCCAGACTCTACAAGCCATCTGAGTCACCCATCTGTGGTTGATGCCTGAGAACAGTGGCAGTTTATTCTGAAGATGTATTTCTTGGCCTTTAGTGTTTTCATTTCACAGTTAGGCAAACCAATCATCCACTCTCAATTCTTCTTTCATTGCCATATGCCTGTACCTTATAGCAGGTGAGGGTCTACTACATTGATAGCTGGGCCAAGGTCCTGTTAACTATCATTTCTATTCCAGTAGCAGCTAGAAGGCTTGATGAAAATCAGAGCTCAAGTGAGTTGCCCAAGGTCAAACAGCTGAGAATAAAACTCAGGCCTCCAGATTCCCATTCCAGGGCCCCACCTACTAACTAAACCATGCTGCACCCTATTTGAAGAGTTGATCTTTTGGGTACTTGTACCTAAATCTAGATAGTCACAAACTCTCTAGTGGACTCAAAGATAAAGGTGTAATTGAAAAGTTGGGTTTTTTTCTGGACATTTCACCATTTCTTCAGACAGACAGGGAGAGCCTATATATTTGTTTTTAATAAAAAAAAGCTTTAATAAAAATTAAGAAAAAGTAATAAATAAATACATAAATTTCACTGGGTCATTTCCAGGTTTGGGTCTGCTCTTCCTCCTTTCTAGTATCTGAAATTCACCTTCCCAGATAAAGTTAAAAAGAAGTCCATTTCTTCATGTCTCTTCCATCCCGAGTGTGACAAGGAAAGCAAATGTTTCCGTCTGTGCTTTCAAGCACCTGATCTTGGAAATGATTATGCCTGATCTAAATGAACATAATGCTATGCAACTCCTATAGGATGCCTTTTAGCAATTCTACAGACCAATGTAGCAGTAGAAAGAGTGCATCTCTTTGGCCATTTTATCATCTCCCACTTTCCTAGGGCTCCCCCAGAAAAGTTGCCTCTAGCATTAGGTACTTACAGCATCGCCTGAACCTCCCTTCAGCGGACAACTGGATGAAGCTCCCTCAGAAGTCATCCTTCCTACCTTCTTCTCCAAAAGCTTCCCAGCCTAGAAGCAAAGGAATGAACGCAGCTCTCACGCACAGTAGTCTAGACTACTATATACAAGATCAAGCTGACTTGCTCATGCTGCATTTGATGCACAGCTCATTTTAGAGAATTGTTGACAAAAAAGATTGGATGCAAAGGGTGCACTACTACTCTACCTTCTCCCATTGGCCCTGTAACTGGATTCCATCACAATCTATTCACATATCTCATAACAATTCCTCGAGGGTTCCAGAACTGATTTGCAAACTTGACACAATCAAACTGGGTCTGAATAGGGACTTGGAATGGTTAGCACATTACAAAAAGTAATTGTCCCTGTTCACACATTCTCACCTTCTAATCAACTGATGTGAATGGGCCTCATCTACCCTAACTGAACGGACTTTGCTAACACTTGCCTCCTTCACCCACAAAAGCTTATGCCCGCAGAAATTTATTGGTCTTTAAGGTGCCACAGGACTCTCGTTGTAAAGGCATTAATATAATCCATAATTTGCCATATAGGTTAACAGCTTATTTCTCTTCACTATAAACATGTAACTCATGATTTATAAGAATTTAATGGCAAAGAAAAATGCCCTCCCAAAACTTTAGAGGTGAATTAGAACATAGTAGAATTTGCTTGAAGGGAAGTTTGATGAACAATGGAAAACCTTACATTAGCTAGGCCCAATATTAATTCACATATGCAACAACTTGTTAATGTCAAGGGTGTCTCAAAGTGCACAGAAATAAAGATTCAGTCCTATTGTCCAGTGTTCTCAACAACACTTGTCATGGGAGCCAGGATAATTGAAGTGAGTAAGGTTTGCAAGATCAAGATGTTTTTCTACATACTCTTATGAGTATGTATGAATAACTATATATCATTTCTAGAGCTCATTGGAAACTAGAATTTCTATTCTATGAAAACTTCAGACAGTGCGAAATTGGTTTCCATTTCAAATCAGACCAGAAAAAAAAATTTCTAGTAAAACAAAATTCTGAAAAATTTTGATTCAGAACCACCAAAATATTTTGTTTCAATCATGTCAAATTGCTTATATTTGGTAAAATAAAAACACTGTTTCCATAATAAAGAAACAATATTACATTTTATATCTGATGTATTATATTTAGGATATAAATATAAATATTTCATATAATACAAAAGTCTAAATGAAATAATCTAAACAAAATTGAACCAAACTTTTACCAAATAAAAAGGTATTACTGACATTACTGAAACAGAATATCTTGCTTAGCCCAATGGACCCAATCCAACATCCTGTAAAGTTAACTGAGTCTTTTCATTGACTTGAATGATCAATGGATCAGACCCATGTCAAGCATTTGTGTGGCATTCTTTTTAAAAAGTCCTGGATAATACCATATGGAAAGAATTCTTGAGAGTCAAAGTTACTCACAGTTCAGAGGCATCTGCATGAAAACAGAATTCATTTGTTTTCCATTCCTGTTGCCTTTGGAAGTCATAAAAGTTCTGTTTGTGACATCACCACTGTTTTCACACCAAACAACATAGTGGCCTAAACAAAACCATGAGACCCTAAGGATGATCTCTGACGTAGAGACGTGACCTGAAAGGCTTTTCAAAAATAAAGATTCTCTGCTTTTTTTTAAAAAATCTTCAAAAATATCAGGAAGATGTCTGGTCTTTCCTACCGGAGAGTTTATTAGCTCTCATAGAGGATGTACATTAATTTTCACACCTTAATTTAAGAGGCAAAACTTTAAAAAAAGGTAAATCATCTTTCACGTTCTTGGCTCTTGTGGAGTCATTGTTTCACTAATTCTTCAGTCACTGAAGAGTCTTCCAAGCTACCCATGACATGAATTTCCAATACAAGTCACAAGAAAGAAAAAGAAAAAGAAAAAGAAAGAAAACCCACCACCTCACAAATTTTAGTTGGGGAGAGGGGAAAAAAAGCTGTCTGTATTTAGCCAGCATGTGTTTAGAGCGTGCCAAGAGGCTTTGCCAATTGTAGTCAGCTGCGATATATTTACAGAATTTATAAAAATACTCATTGTAAAAATATCTGATTTTCTGGTGAATAATTAATATGATTCTGACCAAGACATTCTTACACAATAACTATGGGGGAACCCTTCCTGGTTTGCATGGGAAGATTCACTTTTTGCACATGCACGAGTGTACACACACACACACACACACACACACACACACACACACACACACGAGGGAGAGAACATAAAATTGGACATAGTAATGTAAAAGCTGTTTTGAGGTCACCTATAGTGAGTAGCTGGAAGAGATGCTGCTCTTAAAGAGAAGGTCCTACAAATTGCCCTCATAATAAGAAATAAAAACAGGGAAAGATATACAGAAAATGTGCTATGAAAGCTGATTTGTCTCTAACTAAAATGATTTCCCCCATTAAATGAAGGGAACAAAATTTTGTTCTCAATTATAGCAAAGAAAATTCACAGCAACATCACCCGAGTTACTTTGCTTTTACATCAGTGTAACCTATAGCAGAATTTAGCCAGTAGTCTTCAAAGTTAGATGGCAAATACAGGAACTCCTTTATAAAGCCAGATCCTAGCCTAATCAATGAAGAACTATGACAGTGGAGCTAAATGACAATTCGTACAGTGTTAATAAAAGACTTTATAGGTGCCTGGTTCATTAAATGCTCCCGTAATCCCCTGGGGTACTCTGGGAATAAAAGCAGATTGAGACACAGACTGGAACATTAAATCCCAGCAACGTTCATTTTTGGAATTTATAGAAATGAAAAGCTTATTCAGAAATGTTTTAAAAACGATGTTCTCATTCCTTCATTTATGTTTTAATTTGAAATATCAATACAATCTGACCCCTTACCCATCTTATAGTAAATGGCCTCTAACACCATATTAATTCTTGAACTATTTTGTCCTATTTGAAACACGTGAAATATTTATAAAAGGGTCCCATGCCACCTGCAAATGAGAACGTCAAGCAAGATTTACAGTTCTGAGAGGCAGAATACCAAAAGCTTTGAGAAAGGCTAATTTAATACATCTGTCATATACAATTACACAGTAAAATGTAATCCAAAACAATCTATTTTTCTTCAGATGTAAAAGAGCCAATTGCCTAGACTCAAAATTAAACAGCTGTCTCACAAAACAAAGATATTACCCTCCAAGGTTTTTATGAACCACTAAAATTTGATCACTCCATGCACTTCTCAGTTACAGTTGCTTTCTCCATTACATAAATTGCTACAGTGGATTCTTGAGCATAAACCACTACAATGAATCAGTATTAAAAACAGTGGGTGGGCTGTTATTAATACAGGGATGCAGATGCCCCATTCTTCTACTATAGATTACCCACTAGATTACCCACTACCATAGATTACCCACTGTTTTGGGTTTGTTGTTGTTGTTGTTAAATAGATATGATGCAGCAAATGGCCACTTACTTGCCAGGGAGGATGGGCAGAATACAAGAACCTGGAGAACCCTGTGGTGAATTTAGTGATCTCACCTTACATCAAGATTAAAATCACAGCTGTGAATGCAATCATTGCCATCATTCATGGATGGCTGACTCTGACGTTACCAAAATGTACCTACATTCCTGTTACTCTTCGAAACTTAACTAAAATGCACTTTAAGACACAACAGGTGAAATCCTAGGCCATGTACACACTACAGGAATAATCGCGTAACAAGCCCATTGCGCTTTAAAAGTGACGTGGTTTTTGTAGTGCAGGATCATGTACACACTCCGCCGCCTGTGATGGAACAGAGCCCCCCCCCCCTGCAATTCACGATTTTACAAGAAACCCAATTGAATTGTGGGAACCTATCCCACAGTTCCATCCATCCATCCTGATTTGGCACTAAGAATCCTGGGTAGAAGGAGAGTAGCGCTGAGCACCATGGGTAAAGTCTTGGTTTCCCATGGTGCATTCTGTTCCCCTTGCGTCACGACAGTTGCTACTAGCAACTCGCGCCCACTTTCAACAGTAGCGCATTGCTTCCCGGAAGTCCTTTTGCAGCAACATGGATCCAGGTCTGATCTCGACTGTCGCCTTCAGCATAATGAATACATCTCGGCAGGTGACACAGTATGCGTTCAGCTCTGAATCAGACCAGGATTCGGATGACCCTGTGCTGGTGACTGCCATGCAGAACAACAGCACCGCATTGCTGAGCTCCTTCACAGAGCATCTGCACACGGTGCACCGCTGGTTCTGGTCACGAGAGAGAAGCACCGAGTGGTGGGACTGCATCGTTTTGCAGGTGTGGGATGATGACCAGTGGCTACAGAACTTTCGAATGCGGAAAGCCACATTCATGGAACTGTGTGAGGAGCTATCCCCTGCCCTGCGACGCAAGGACACCCAAATGAGAGCTGCCCTCACCGTGGAGAAGCGTGTCGCAATCGTGCTGTGGAAAATGGCGACTCCAGACTGCTACCGCTCGGTCGCGAATCAGTTTGGAGTTGGCAGGTCAACCATCGGGTTAGCACTTTCACAAGTGTGCAGAGCCATTAATCGTGTTCTGCTCCAGAAGACAGTGACATTGGGCAACATGTGGGAGATCGTCGATGGATTCGCGGCCATGGGATTCCCGAACTGTGGAGGGGCAATAGACGGCACGCACATCCCTATTCTCACTCCGGAGCACCTTGCGACTGAATATATTAATAAGAAGGGCTACTTCTCCATGGTGCTTCAGGCACTCGTGGATCACAGGGGGCGTTTCACGGACATAAATGCGGAGTGGTCAGATAAGGTGCATGATGCTCGCATTTTCCGGAACACGGGCCTGTGCCGTAAGTTGCAGGCAGGGACCTTCTTCCCCAATAAAATTACTGTTAGGGATGTGAAGATGCCCATAGTCATTATAGGAGACCCAGCCTACCCACTGATGCCTTGGCTCATGAAGCCCTATACTGGAAATTTGGATCCCAGCAAGGAGTGCTTCAATTACCGGTTAAGCCGGTGCCGAATGACCGTAGAGTGCGCCTTTGGGCGCTTAAAAAGCCACTGGCGCTGTTTGTATGAGAGGCTAGACTTGAATGAGGACAACATTCCAGCCGTCATTGCGGCGTGCTGTGTCCTGCATAACCTTTGTGAAAATAGGGGAGAGAAATTTCCCCCTTCATGGGACGTGAAGGCTGAGCGGCTAGAGTTTGCCTTCCAGCAGCCAGCCACTAGGAGAATCAGGGGGGGCACAGCTGAGACCTGTCCGCATAAGGGAGGCACTTAGGGTGCATTTTAGTGATGGGGACTCATAGGACGCATAGCATCACTGTGCATTAGTGTTCCCAAGCACTATTGGGTGCTGATTGGGGGGTGGAGGGACGGTGCCGGTGGGCATGTACTGTACTATGCTTAAATGATTGAATACTAAACATGCAACAACTAATCTTATTGTGTATCAATAAAGACACTGTGCAAAGTTCAAGTGATTCAATTTTATTATGATGAAACATTAAATATTTACAGTAAGCAGTGCCTGCAAAAGGGGCTATAGATGTGTGGCTCAATGCCATAGCTTGGTGCAGGAGTGGATGTAACATTGTACCAGGAGGGTCCCTGGGCTTCAAAGAACTGCTTTGAGGGAGAATGGGACATGGGGGACAGAAAGTGTTGCTGTGGCTGCGGGGGGGGGCGAGCCTGGAGCAGCTGAGTCTGCAGACCAACCATGGTCTTCAGCAGTGGGGTCTGCTCCTGTAGGATGCTTAGGAGGGCATCCTTCTGCTTCTGCCTCTTCACATTGTTTTCTTTGTGCTGCTGCCGGCACTCCCACCTCCATTGTCTCCCTTGCTGATGCCTCGTTGGACTGCATCAGCTCCTGGAAGATATCCTCCTTGCTCCTGCGAGGCCTCCTCGTTATCTGTCTCAGCCGGTCAGCTGGCGCAGACCACCGACTGGCAAAGGTTGTTTCTAAGGAAAAATGAAACATCATAAGTAGTGCTATTGTTCTCACTTTGGTTAAGGAGCCGGTAATATGCTCTCCCGCCACATTCCGCTGTGCCCACGGGACAGGGCATTGCCGGGGACTGAAAGGGCTTTTGCAAAGGGAGGTTCGGGTTGCCGAGACAAGACACACAGCTCCGTGGACTATCTGCAGTGCTTTGGGCAATTAGTTCACATACAGCACTGCCATGGAAGCCGATATCTCGCTGCTTAGAGTGCCTCTGCAAGCCAGAATGCATATCCTGCATGTCACTGGTTTTCAGCCAGGACCGTACGCAGCAGGCTTGTGCACAGCCATGTTTCCCCCTGCTGTGCTTTGCAACTGGTGAGGGAGAGTATCCCTCTATAGGGGAGGGGAGACAGTTGCTCTCCCATCGAATTTAACTAGGAGGCTGTGGAAGTACATCGAGGACACCTTCAGTGATCTCGATGGAGAGGATTTCTTGGCAATTACAGCATGCATTGATGCGCTGCTCATGTAATGCGGGGTAAACCCCCCCATCCAAAAAAAGAAAAGAAAGGATGAAACTCAAAACGCCTATTTCCTGCCCGCTCTTCATTTGCCCGCAAAGCTTATCCAGCTAGCATAGAAGCCACTTCTGATGAAACTTACCAGAGCTCCCCTCTACTGCATCCGAAGACAGTATGGAGAAGGAATCTGGGCAGCACGGGTCAGGTGGCGTGGAGAACAGCTCCTGGCTCCCTAGGTCGGGTGCACCGCTTTCACCCTCCAGGTCATCTTCCTGCTCCACGTCCTCGTCAACGAATTGCTCGTCACCATCTGCTCCGGTATCCTTTTCATGGGGGGGAGGGGTATGCTGACGTGTCCACAGGAGCTTTTGGGGTGGTTGTGGGATCCCCGCTCAGGATTGCTTCCAGCGCCTTGTAAAATCGGCATGTAGCCGGCGCTGAGCCGGAGCACCAGTTTGCCTCTCTGGCACGTAATCCGCAACTCCTTCACCTTCGACCTGCACTGAAGAGCGTCTCTCTCGTACCCCTTCTCTGCCGTGGCCTGAGAAATCTGGCCAAAAATATCGAAATTCCGCCGGCTGCCACGTAAGTGTGCCTGCACAGAAGACTCTCCCCAGATGCCTATGAGATCAAGCACCTCAGCTGTGGTCCAGACTGGAGCACGTTTGCTGCGCTGAGCCGCCATTGCGCTTGAAGCACACAGCTGCAGCTGCACTCCACACCAAGCAAACAGGAAGAGTGAAGAATTCAAAAATTCCCGGGAAAGATGGGAGGGTGGGTGCAGTCATGTCACAGCCACAGAGCGCAGAAGGAAGTGCAGAAGGGATGGAATTGGAATTCTGGGACATTTCCAGAGGTTTCATATTGCACGGCAACTGTACACACACGAACTATCGCGCAACAGCTGTTCCGCGGTAGCCGCTACCACCCTCGTTTTGGTGGTTTACATGTTGCGCGGTAAGGCGGCCGTTACCGCGCAACAACAGTGATTTGTGTGTGGACGCTGGGCCTGTTATTGCGCGATAAAGAGCGTTATCGCGCAATAACTTTGTAGTGTGTACAAGGCCCTAGCCCTGCAGAACTAACTGGGAGTTTTACCATTGATTTCAGTGGGGCCAAGATAGCACCAAGGGTTATCTGTTCTCATCTCTCCACAGTTTACTGAAACATCTCTTCAGAAGCCTGGGTGTTCTCAGCTCATACAGACAACAGATGAGTCAACTGAGTCCCAAACAGTGCTAGCTCAGAGAACTTTCCATTGTAGACGGCTCCGTGGTACAAAGGACAGATGAGTCTTTATGCGAGATGGGCAATACAAAATACAATTTTCAGACCACTTAGAAAGCATCTGAATCATGTCTTTCATGGGTTTTACAAGAGAATCACAACTCTTTAATAGTTTTAAATCCTATCCATCCCTACCAAACCAGCTCAGAATAAAACAAAAGGCTCCCATTCTCTCAAGCAAGCCTTTATTCAGGCGTCTGATAGATCATGACTATTCGTCTTAAAATACAATGTTTGCTCGCCTATGTATTTCATGATTTCCATTCAAGCTGCACTGACGCAGAAAGAATTGGAAATCCCAGAAAAATGGACCAGGTTTTGATCCGAGCACTCCAGGGTAGATACAGAATAACTCCAGTGATGTCAGCAGAGGTACCCTGGATTTACATTCACTGAAAAAACAGAAGTCAGTGTCTGTTTACTAAGACTTTTCCTATTATACCTCCAGCCTGGTTTCCACACCAAAGAGTTTGAAAGTGCTCTGGGAAAGTATCTGGATTTCTAGAGATTTATTCTGAAGACATCAACCCTCCAGACATTTAAAAAGTGTTACTCATTAATCCTCACAATGTTCTCTCAGTGGCTCCATCCCACATAGTGCCAACCTGGCATGTTCCATGTACAGCTGAGAGGCAAAAAACATGATGGGGACGGTAGGGAGTGTAAAGGAACTTGATAGCGCCTTAATAAAAATGCTCTTCCAAAGACATCATGTCATTGTGGCCTGGTAGGAGGAGTGAGGCCTAAGAAAGGAGTGGCACCCTGAGGAATGAGCTGAAGCCTGTCTCCGCAGACCATGCCCATTCTCTGCTCACATCCTGTCCTTTTTCACTCAGCACCCAGGTAAAGGAGTGTATATATAGGAGGTTGGAGATATATTATTGTGTCTCCACAGCACCATCCGCTGTCTGAACTCCTACAAAGTATTGGTGTCAGACTTGGGAATGTGGAGGTTTCTCAAGATATCAGACCTATAAAAATACAAATGATTGAGTAACACCTGCATCATTAATTGAGCTCAGCAAAAGTGTGCATGTCGGTAGCAGTTAACAGTAAAAGCAGCAAATAAGGCTATAGAATAAATTCCACTCCAAACTTCCATCAACCCAAACCAAAATTAGCTCTGAACTGTGCCCTTGGCATAGAGATACTGCAGACCATAAACTCTCCTCAGTTCAGAACACAACAAATAAGAGGTCATGATGGGGAAAGCACTGAATTCAATTACACTTGCTTACTCTTAGGACATATTAAGCCACAAGGAATTTGGGTTGACATAAGCAATGACCATAAAAGGAAACTTTCCCTCAAGACTTTAACTAAAATGTGCACAGCACCTTAGATGATGTTTCCACCGATTAGCCGAGCTGTCCAAACCAATAGTGGTTTGACCGTGAAATCATACGTTCAACTTCTCAGCCTTCTACGAGTAACATATTTAGATTTTCTCCATGCTGCCCAAAGGGCTTTGACATCAGAAATCACTCTGGGAAGTGGAAGGCCCACCTGCTAAACCATCCGTTTGGCAATGATGTTTCCATGGCCCAGATTCCTTGGTTGCGGAGCTGATTTTGAATCACTGAGTCCAGTTTTCCTCTCACTCAAAGTGGTGTAAATCTGAAGTAACTATTGAAGTCAATCACATTGCCTTACACCAGCCTGAGAGAAGAACTAACTCTTCATGCCAGTAAGTTAATGACTAGTTCCAGTCATGGGAACCTAGGACATACGAGTGGAAGGGACCTCTTGGGTCATCAAGACTGGTCCCCTGCCATGGCAGAGAACCCCACCATATAATCCCATTCATAAATGTATCAAGTTCTATCTTGAAACTAGTTAGGCTGTTTTCCAGAACACACAATTCCTTAAACTTTTTTCATATTAGTCTTTTTCCCTTCTCCACTAATGGTAAAGTATATAAGAAAGATCCCTTCACTCTATAGCTTAAAAGAAAGTTGTTCATCACTTCCAACCGCTTAGAGATTTTCCAAAATGCTGTGAAATTACCCTACAGACTAGTAGAGGTTTCTAAAGCTGGTACCTGAACAATACCCCAAAAATGGTTTACAGCAATTTGTCCTAACATCTTACTTAACACAGGATGATCAAGCCAGGAAATGAAAAGCAAATGTCAAGCATACTAAACACATCTCCTTACATATATGATGCAAGAGCTAGCTCCAACATAATAACGATCCCAGTAGACTCACTAGTAACCTTTAGGAAAGTTAGGTAACAATGAATGATCCTTACAGAAATCAGAACTGAAGTTCCTGGGCCTAATTCTGTGCTCATTTACACTGGTTTAAATCAGGACTAACTCCAGCACAGCCAA
>ML685953.1:2080896-2109512 GCA_007922175.1 Pelusios castaneus | reverse complement strand
GACTTTCACGATTTTATCAGGAATCTCAGGTTCCTGAGAATTTTCGTACAGCCTCAGTTTCTGGAGTCCTGAATCTCAGCCTTCATTTCAGTTTGTAGCCCTTACGGTGGCAGAGAAATTTTGAAAATGTGAACCCAAAGAGCTCAAAAATCCAGAACCCTACTTGTATTACTTAAAAAAATAATAATTACACGATTTTAAGTCAATTTCATGATTTTTTGATGGCCCTGTTCATGCTTTTTGAAAACTTGGGATAAGCAATGCTAAAATGTCCTGACCTACAGAAGGCAGGTCTGTAAACTGAGCTATACTTGTGTGTACTGTCCCAGGATTTGTCTGGTCTGATGCCGTCACTTTGACATGAATGAACACTCAGGCAAAATGCAGAACCAGAATCTTTTTAATGCATGAGGTCCAGCCTACTTTAAAAAAAAAAAATTCTCTTGTGCAGCCCCTCAGGTGCCACAATGATGGGCAGAGAGCAAACCTAAATAGACAGACAGATGGAATTTCATCCTGAGTTCTCCAGCAGGACCCAGAGTATACTGGTCTCCTACTTAATACAGCCTTACTAATCCCAAGCCTTCAAAATCCACAAGCCAGAGCCCAAAACAGCATTAGATTGTCTTAAAACAACATTTTAAACCAGTAACATTACATTTCTGAGCACTTATGTAACCTTTGGGTGGGCTAGAATTCATTCACCTCATTGCCCCTCTCTAGTGCCTTAAAAGAAACACCCCAAGATCTATGGAGAAGTCAACTTAGTCCACTTTGTTAAGTCGACCTTAATAAGGTCAACTTAACTTTTCTAGTGTAGACATAGCCTGTGAGAAAGATATGCAAGAGTCCCAAAGTCTAGGTGGATTTCACCTGAATCTCAGTTACAATGTCTGTTCAAGTCCAAAGGCTTGAGTTGAAAGAAGCAGCTATCCTCTTCTTTGGTTGCAGGAATCTTCAGTAGAAATCCATGCAGGCTTTTCTTTCTCTCTAGAACCAGCCCCATCCAGTCAGCTTAGGGTTAACCAGCACTCAGTCACATACGCATATGAGAAAACTCTGCTGCAAAATGCTCCAGAGTGGGGAAAAAGCACCTTGCTGTCCACTTCTGGCTCAACTTCTCCCAGTTACACACTGAGCACATGGGGTCTTCTCATACAACTCCTGTGGCTGCTTGCTCTCAGTCATCTGACCACCACACCACCTGGAAACCTTCTGGAGCATGCTTAGTGCTGCCACTCCTAATTTCCAGAAACTTCTGGCTCTGGGAAGCTAAATCTGCCCAACAATGGCAACCCAACCCAAGAGATCCCTTAAAAAGACTCTCTTTATAAGGCCTAAGTTTACACACAGTGTACGCTTGGTTCACATTCTTAGGTTTCTCTCTGCAGCCCTGGAATCTAGAAATGTACTTTTATTTTTAAAGGAAAGCTGAAAAGCTCATGAAATCATGGGATTCCAGAAGCTGGGACATGAAGAGAAATCACCAGTTGCCATGGGAGCTGCAATAAAACAGCAAGAGTTGGCAACAGTCTGCCAAGATGCTTATTCAGCAGTGCTAAACTGAATAATCTTCTACCTCTCTTCCCTTTCTTCTCTGTGCTCTGACACTTCTCTACTTCCCCCCCCCTCCCCTACCCCCCTTCCTCCTATGCCCATACCTGAGGAAGGCCTCATGGCCACATCACCTCCTCTAATCTCATTTTCTATTTCCAGCATGTACTTTAACAAATAACCTTTTTTATCATTCTGTTCAGTGTTTTTCCTTCCTCAGATAACAAAGTCCAAGTCCCTAGTCATTGTAATTATTAGCATATTCCTGGAGAAAATTGCAACAGTCTACATTAAAGGGCTCCCTGCAGAAATATACACAATAGGTATCCAATTTCTCTTTAAATAAAAGGCACTCAGAACACTGAGGGGTTTAAAATAAGAGAAGGGAAAGGGAACAAACAGGGCTTTGAGGAACAGCGGGGCAATTTTCAGTGGTCAAGAACAGATAGTCATGCTGAATTATTTGGATAATTAGTCTTCGTTAGCAAATTGGAACAAATTATAATGTAAAGCCAAGATTGTATAACATGCTGACTGACTGGAGAGCTTGGGTGTTCTTTGGTTTTTTTTAAATATCCTGGTATGACCCAATTTGGAAAACTACCGTGAGGACCAAACATCCTGCAAGCAGGACAGGCATTCTAGGTTTAGGACCCACTCCCATAACAGCCACAGTCCGTCTTGACTGAGCACATTCCCTGCTGCAGATACCCCTGTCCACTTTGCCATCTTCTCTCAAGCCCCACATAAAGATGCTATGCCTAGAGATGAAAGAGATAGTGCTGGCTGATTGGTGGTGAAATGATATTACTCTACCAACACCCAGACCTATGACCTCATATAAATCCTGAGTAGAAAACCCAGCTCTCAGCAATATAAAGGAGCAAAAAATAACCTTACTTCATGTGCTCAGACAGAGTAGATTTAATGGTTAATTTGTGTATTTATCGCCATATATACTCACTCTGCCATCCATGTAACCAGCTTTCAATGCATTTCTAATGCACAATTCATGCAGGGGTAGGCAATAATATTCACAGGGCTGCAGAGCCGGCCGGTGGTAGGTGGGAAGGGGGCAGGAAAGAGACGGCTGGGAGGCTGAAGACAGCTGGGCAGGTGGGCCAGGCAGAGACCTGCGGCAGGTTGCATTTGGCCCACAGGATGGATTTTGCCCACCTTTGGATTTAAGGTATTGCAGCATCAACAAATGTTTGTGAAGCTCCCATTCAGCCTGAAAACCTATATTCTACGCACTTCCCTCAGATTATGCCATATTCTTTCATGGTATGAGTATGTTCAGGTGATTATTAATTATTATTACTTTACATCAATAGTATTTACTGTCTTCAGGAAAGGGTTACTGGGAAGGTCTATAAGTTTGTTACTGTGGTAAAAGCTATTTCAAAGAGACAAGTCTTGGGTTTCTCTCCAGAAGCAGTCAGGTCTTTGTTGTTGGAAGGGCATTCCCAGCAGTTGGTCAGACTGAAAAATTCCTGCTTGTGCAAGTTTTACCCTGACATTGTCAGCTTCAGCCCCATAAAGATAGCTGGTAAGGCAAGGAATGAATGGGGCTCAGCCTTTTGAGGATTTTGAAGACCCTGACAATTAGCATGGTATATCAAGCCAGTGCTTCACCTAGACACTATTCTGTGTCTGACAGAGACCAGCACTAGGGCCCAATCCTCACAGACATTTAGGCTTCTAAGTTCCAAAAATGTAACCAGTTGTTGCCACTATCGTTGGCAGTACCAAGGACTAGATTCAATATTTAGGTGTTCCTCTTACAATTACAAAACAAAATTGTCTCAAGCCCTCCTCAGACACCTGGAAAAAAATAGACTTTCTCTGGTACCTTTTTTTTTTTTTTTTTTTTTGGCTTAGGTGTTTAGAAGAAGATGCAAGAGAAGGACTGCAGTAAGCAATAATGAGATAACCATCCCACGGAGGAAGTTTCCTCCCAATCCCCATTAGTTAGAGTTTGGCTTAAGCCTGGAAGCAGGATTGTTTATTGCCTTTCCAAAACTCCTGTGATAACATCTCTGTAATGACTCTTGTTGAACTAGACAGAAAGGCCAGCATTGTATATGAAGAACTGACATCAGGTGCTCTGCAAACTCAGTGTTGCTTGACCAAGAGACAAGCTAAACATTGGAATGGTAGGAAATTTCCTCTTCAAGGTGAAGAGGAAGGGAACCTTGCCTAGGCAGAGTGGGTTGCAAAGACAATGTTCAAGGTTTTCAATCAGAGAGCAGTGGCTATTTAATAATCAATGGAGCCTGTGCGGTGTTGCTCCAAGGTCTACCTCAGAATGAAGGGAAACAAGGATATAATAATGTCTGAAAGGCAAGCAGAAATCATTAGTGGGGCCTGAAAAAGCTGAGCTGTCCTTGTACGCATGCTAAATCATAATTGTGACTGATCTCTAATTATAAAACTACCGATAATTACTTAAGCACTCACTGCAGCTTGAATATGAACTTGAAATTGAAGCAATACAATACCCCAGACTTTGCAGGAAGTGAACTTCACATCTTAAAAGTATTATTTCAGGAGAGATCACACTTAGGACCAGATTTTAATACCCTTAGTCACACTAAGTAGTATCTTACCCCACTGAAATCAGAGCTACTTACATAGAAAGGTACTCCTCATTGCCAGAGTATCACAGTCTGGTCCTCTCTGAGTAATTCCATAAGAATCATTGGGCCTGTTCACAAAGTGCTGATAAATGGACCAGGTAATTAGTTAATGTAGAGGGCTATACTGTTTTAGGGTCTGCCCCAGTATGAGTAAGGGTGGGCAAATCTGGCCCTGAGTGAGTTTTTCCCAATTTTTCCTGTTATTTTGAAGAAAACATTCCATGTTCAAGGACATGAGCGAAAACATCCACCCTGATATAACTCATATGTAACACCTACAACTATAAAAACAACAGAGTCCTGTGGCACTTATAAAGACTAACAGATTTATTTATCACATGAGCTTTCATGGGAGAAAATTCCACTTCCTCAGAAGATGGGAAATTTACAGAATGGGAGGAAATTAAATGCAGGGGAGTGTATGAAATAGGATCAGGTCAGGCTGTAATAGCAAATCAAAATAGATGTTTTGATTCAAACACTGGGGAACAGCACATAGAGGAAGGTGAGGTCAAATCACCTGTTGTAATGAGAGAAAAATCCGTAGTCCCCATTTAACCCCAAGGCAACTGAGTCAAATTTGCATATAAATTCAAGTTCTGCAGTTTCTCTTTGAAGCTGTGATTTGTTATTCATCTGTTTCAGCACAGCTATAAGTAAGTCGTCAATGGAGTAAGCAGAGAGATTGAAGTATTCCCCTATTGGTTTTTGAGTGTTGCGATTTCTGATGTCAGATTTGTGTCCATTTATTCTTTTGCACAGAGACTGTCCTGTTTGTCCAATATATAAGACAGAGGGGCATTTCCAGCACATGATGGCATAAATCACATTGGTGGATGAGCAGGTGAATGAGCCCTTGATGGAGTAGGTGGCTTGATTAGGTCCTTTGATGGTGTGTTCAGTGTAGATATGAGGGCAAAGTTGGCAGTGTGGTCTGTTGTAGGGATATGTTCCTGCTTTAATATTTCTGTTGTTTGATGTGTAGTTGCTGGTGAGTATCCGTTTAAGGTTGTGGGGCTGTCTGTAAGCAAGGAGAGGTCTGTCTCCCAAGGCTTGAGAGAGTGAGGGATTATCTTGTAGAATAGGCTGTAGATCTTTGATGATGTGTTGAAGAGGTCTGACGTGGGATTGTAGGTGGTGACCAATGGCGTTTTGTTGTTTTCTTTCTTGGGCTTCTCCTGTAGTAGTTGACTTCTGTGAATCTGTCTGGCTCTGTCAATCTGTTTCTTCACTTCTGCGGGTTGGTACTGTAGGTTTAAGAATGCTTGATAGAGATCGTGAAGGTGTCTGTCTCTGTCTAAAAAGGATCAGAGCAAATGTGGTTATATCTTTGGGCTTGACTGTAGACAAGGGATTCACACACCACAGCCAGCTCAATTCTGATGACAGGCTAATTAGCAGATAGTGATGATGATGTCATGTGAGGCAAGGAGAAACTCTTGGCCATATTTTCAGAGACTACCTGCTAAATCTGCAAGACACTATCTGGAAAAGAGATAAATTTGGTCCAAGAATATGGAGCTTTTCTAGAGACATTTTTCTGACCATAGCCCTTCTTTATTATTAGCCTATGTTTGCAAATTGCTGGACAATATCCAAGGACCTCATTCAGCAAGGTATTTAAGCATGGGCCTAACTTTAAGAAAGGGAGTGATCCCACTAACTATCTTACTTGGTACACTTAGACATGCGTTCAAGCTCTGGTTGAATCAGGGCCTATGAAAGCAGACAACTATCAAAGCTCTAGACACAAGAATGATAGGTACTGTTGTAAACCTAAGGCAGTGAAGAAGGGAAACAGAGAGAAAGAGTAATAACAACAGAAAGAGAAATAAAGCTAGAGAGAAAAAGAAAGAAATGGTGAGAGAAAGAGAGACCAGAAAGAGATACAGACAGAGAAATAGGCAGAAATATAGAAAGAGATGTAAAGAGAGACTTGATTGAAAAACATCTTTATTCACCATAAAAATCACACATAAAACATATGAAAATATTATAAAATGTTAAATATTATGCATTGCAATATACACAAGAAAGGAGTAAAACAAAGGTAAACCCACCTCAACCAATATTACTCATGGATCATTCACTAAGGCAGAACCTTACCCCAAACTTTAACACAACAAGTCAACTGAAAGGTATTCAGATTAAAAGCCAGTTCATACAAGGTGTGGCCAGTCTGCAGATGGACTAAGATTAGCATGAAGAACAACTCCAGCACATCACACCTGGTCACTCTGGAGATTTCAAGACAGGCTGTTTGTGCTGACCCAGTAAGAAGCAAGCAGAAAACAGGCCATGTACAAGCTAGCTAGCATATGTTTGCAAATAAAGTTAGAGCTAGCGAGATCATTCCATTTTATTAGTCTGTATGTATGTAACTACATCCAGTCTGAATCTAATTCTTATAATGCTATGGCAAGAAAGTAGGAGAATAATTATGAAAAGTTAAACCAACTAAGCCAAGTGGAACTCTCCCAGTAGGTGACTTTCTCACCAGTCTGCTGAACTTTCGTGCTGGCTCATGATGGCAGTGGGAACATTTTCATATCCAACCAAATGATGCAGATAAGGAAACTTGAAGGGGTTTTTAATGAAGAAAAATCCCTCCATGCGGGATTCATTTAAAAACTTAATTATGACAAAAATGTCACTTTCCTTGATGAAATGATTATTGTTCGTTATCAGGAAGAAGCTGAAACACAGTTATTTAGATTAGAACCATTAACTAGCAATTGTCTAATAAAATGAGCCACCCTGGGTGCTGCAGAAGGCGAAAATGATAACACAGGCTCTTGGGGTTAATATTCTACCCAAAGCAGGTCCAGCTCTGTGGCATGGTTCCAGCACTGACAGCACCTTGTAAAGAAAACTACAATGATATCTTTTCTCACTGCTGCTTACATATACTTTGAATCAAGAAACATTCTGGTTGAGGATATGATCTCAGCACATACTTAAGCTCCATGGAATTCAGTTGGGTTTATGCACATGCTTAAAACTATCTGGGAGCAGGTTTTGGTAAATATTAAATATACAACATTCAACGTTTGAGCTCTGCTTGTTAGTTTTGATTAGACAAATAAACCACATGGTAGCTATTTGTAGTTTATCATTCTTACTAATATTACGAAGCACCTTGAACCAAGATCAAGACCCATGTATCCATATGGATTGTGTTCTATGGAATGAGTGTGGGACACAGAAACAGATCTCCAACATAAATATTCTTGGTTATGAGTACAAAATCCACCTCAAGTGATTATTCTCTAAAACTTGCTTAAAACTCTGCCAGATCAATACCCCTGGACAGCAGACTCAAAAGGGAGCATGAAGCAAATTCAGATTTCTTTTACTTCAGGAAACATAGGCAGGAAGTTTTCTGCAGAATTGGCCCAGCTCTGTTCAAATCCACATTATCCGTAACAGAAGTGATGGCATTCCAGGAGGTGACCTAGCATCTCTAGCACAAATACGTAGGCCCACACCCTCATCTTCATGGCCTGAGTAGACACTACACAGTATCCCCAGCATTCTCAAGACAGTTTAGAAAAAGGATCTTCAACAAAGTGCTTTGGCTTTTCAATCCTTCCCCCCATTAAAATCTTTTCAGCCTCAGTCAGTTGCTTGTCTAGTTGGTATGCAGCACAAAGGAAATTAATGTATGAATTAGATTAGCTATTAATATACCTGTTCACATCTGAGATTCCTTTGATCTTCACATACCCTTTGTCTAGCCCACTGTAACTAACAAAAGGGGAAAAGATACAAGCAAACAAAAGGCTTTTACAACTGGGAAAGATTAAAAGAAACCGATAATACTGCATGGTACGTGAGGAATCTGCCTGAACAATGAAAACACAACACTTGTAATTAACAACTATACCAACTAGTAAAACCTAAGGGGAGACTTCCAGCTTCCAGACTTCATTAGTAGTTAAAGAAGGAGAGAGAAAAAGAGAGAAAACCCAACAGCCAGCAGGTAAGAAATTAATTAGGAGTGGTGCTAGGGGACTGCTGTCTGAGTCTGAAGCTTATGGGGTAGTTTAAAGCTCTTTATTGCCACTATAAAAGTTCTTGTGCTGGCAAGATCTTTGACAAAGGAAAACAAATCCTGGTTGCCAGGCTCCTGTCAGCTGGGGACTTCTGGCCACTGGGATTCTAAATCTGCCTGTTAACACCTCTTAGCTACTGTATTTTCTTTTCTTTTCTTCCCAGCGTAAATAACTTTGTAGAGGGAGACAACAGAGTCTTGTGGCACTTTTAAAGACTAACAGATTTATTAATCGCATGAGCTTTCGTGGGAGAAAATCCCACTTCGTCAGACGCTTTGAAGATAGGAAAGTTACAGAGTGGGAGGAAATTAAATGCAGGGGAGTGTATGACATAGCGTCAGGTCAGGCTGTAACAGCAAATCAAAGTAGGCGAACTTATATGCAAATTTGACTCAGTTGCCTTGGGGTTAAACAGGGACTATGGATTTTTCTCGCATTACATCAAGTGAATTCACCTCCCCCCTCCTCTATGTGCTGTTCCCCAGTGTTTTGAATCCTAACACCTACTTTGATTTGCTGTTACAGCCTGACCTGATGCTATGTCATACACTCCCCTGCATTTAATTTCCTCCCACTCTGTAACTTTCCTATCTTCAAAGCGTCTGACGAAGTGGGATTTTCTCCCACGAAAGCTCATGCGATAAATAAATCTGTTAGTCTTTAAAAGTGCCACAAGACTCTGTTGTCTTTCTACAATAGACTAACACGGCTACCCCTTTGGAATTTGTAGAGGGAGTGACTAGTGTGGTGTTACATGGCAGTATGGAAAAGCCATGCACAAAGACCTTTGTTTTGTGGATTGTATTTGCCGAAGGACTACCTATCCTGAATTCATTATTCACTGAGGGACAATCAACACTTATCATTATACTTCCTTCCCACTAACTGACCTCAGTGTTTCTTTTATATGACTGATGTACCCGAATGTTTGAATGCTTATATCCCAACTGTATCACTAAATTGATAACCCTTAATCTGGGATATTGCAGATTATATATTCTTTTTATTGTATTACTTTCGAACCAAACCTTGTACCCTTTGGATAATCTATGCGTTATTATCAGATGTACAGAAACTCTTTCTTTCAAACACCCTTTATTTGTTCATTTTATAACCTTAGCTTTAATCAAGTCCTTGAAGATTCACACTGGAAAATAAAGACATGATTTGAAACAGTGAGAGGCAGAGAACTTTGCAGCCAAAAATATAGCCATTGTAAACAGGAAAGAAAACAAGACAGTGCTTGTGAACCACTGGAACAATTTATCAAGGAACAGGGTGGATATCTCCATCACTGGCAATTTGTAAATTAAAACTGGATTTTTTTAAAGATACGCTTTAGTTCAAAATGGAATTATTTGGGGGAAGTTCTATGACCCATGTTATACAGGAGGTCAGACTAGAGTATCACAATTGTCCTAGCTGGCACTGGAATCTACGAATCTCTGAAAAAGATGTCAGACTTGGGCAATGAAACCTTTTGTTTATCTGTAGACAAAACTGAACCCTGGTGGAAGCGACTCTCCCCTGCCCTTTCACTCTACTTGCTTCAACCTTATTTTGGAAGAATCATCCCTAAAATGACAACAAATTAGCTCAGTCTCCTTGGCTCATAGAATCCTTGGCTCTTCTAATCTAGACTACAAATTAGCAGCTACTTGTGGAGAGAGCTTTGTGAGGTGGATGACTCTCTATTCATTGTGAACTGAGGAAACAGCCTTCACTCCAGCTCTTTTCACACTAGCCACCAAAAAAAATTCATATATGACAGCTCCTGCCCTTTAAAATTCATCTGGTTTAGTGGGGCGATTTCCACTGAATAACTCTGAGTTCTTGTAAGGTGAAACTTGGACCATTTAAGTCAATGTGGGTTTTGACAATGACTTCAACAGGGCCAAGATTTCATCCACAACTTCTTCCTGCTGTACACATTTTAAAGGGTGAAACCCGTAGCTATTTTTTATGTGCTTCTGATTTATGGCCAGATGTTAACCCATGACCTAGCAGTAGAAAAGATTCTGAATCCCATCACAACATTATCCCTTGAACATTGCTATCTACCGTCTACATTCAAAAGAGGAACAAGCCACTAAAGGAGTTAGCAGCAGATACTTCCGACCAAATAGGACTCCCTTCCTGGAAGTCGCACACTGCCATGTGATGTTCCAATAGGATGTGCTCTAGTGCAGCAAATCATTCCTCAAAATCACTGGGACAGCAAATCTCAACCCATGCTTTTCAGACCCTTTCAGGAATACAGCTCTGAGTCCAACTCTGACCCTTAGCTCCAATCGCAGGGCAGTTAATTCTTATCCTACTTTATAAACCAATTATTCCGAGGGAATGGTGTTGTTCTCTGAAACAGTGCCACCTTGTGACCTTCTGTGGGTATTGCATGATCCTCAGTTTGTAGTACCAGTTGAATAAACACCACATTGGCAAAAATCTCAAATGGACATGGAAAGGCACCTAACTGCTGTTCTCTAATTCCTGATTCATTTCTAGAAAACTCGTGAATCATTAAATATTACGATCTATAGAGAGTACCAGAGCTTTCTAGCAAACAACAACCTGTGTATTCAGGTGATTAGACATAGTGGAATGACTGGTAACAGATTAATTGATTTTAAAGCCCGAAGAGACTATTCTGATCAGCTAGTCTGACCTCCTGCCAGCCCAAAAACCTCACCCAATAATTTTTGTTTCAAACCCAGATCTTCTGTTGGAGCTACGGCATTTCTTTACGAATCTTAGGGCTTGTCTGCATGGGAAATTAAGCCAGATAAATTGAAGACCTGAATTTAAAATGCATTAGTTCAAGTGCCGATGTGGAAGCTCTCATTCCAAAATAAATTGGCCTCAGTTTTCTTTAATTTGATTAATTGTGGACAAGTTCCTAAGTGAATCAAGCTAAAGCGAACTAAGGCCATGGCTACACATACAGCATGGCAGTAGCGCAGCTGTACTGATATAGCCGCACTGCTGCAGCCCACCTGGTGGACACTCTATGCCAATGGGAGAGAACTCTCCTTTCAGCAGAATCCCCACCCCCGCCAGCTGCAGAAGCTATGTTGGTCGGAGAAGTTCTTCTATACCCTGGTCTATACCAGTGAAGGGCAATTTTGAAGGTAATCAAAGGGAGATATACAAAGTATATAAATTAAAATACCTTGCATATCTCTCTCTGTTTGCTTACTGTTTACTTACCGTGGGGTCTTCAGTGTGCTGAGTTGGAAGGAAATGTCTTCTTCAAGGGTGGTCTTACAAGACTTTCTTCCTGATTGGCTGAGTGGGTCTTCACAGACCCCATCAGTAGATTCGAAAGAACAGTCTGATGGAGGTGAATTTGCCACCATCAGTGAAGACCTGCCCTATGTCTAGAGCTCTGTGCTGAAACAAAAATGTGGATCTGGATCCGATCTGCAACCGCTCAGTGTCAGTCTCTAACTGATCTGCGATCTGCATGCCAGGTTTTATATGTAGCTACATCCGCACTTGGGCTTGGTCAATGAAATCTCTGATTGACAGCACAGCATGCGAACTGCAAACAAGAAAAGGAAAAAGTGGGTGGGACCCATGTGGGGAATGAGCCAATCAAATGCCAGCATGCTGCCTGACTAGCCCAACCAAAAGCCAGCATGCTGACTGAATGACAGTCAGTCTGAGAGACTCTGATTGGCTGGCAAACCATAACAAGATCTTAGCTGGGATTTGCTGAAGCACTTCCTTTGTTCCTCTGTGTGCTGCTGACCGGGATCATAGCAGCAGCTGGGCTGATAAAAATAGAATCTGCATCCACGTTCCAATCCACAACAATGGGTCTGGGGATATCTGCACCTGCATCCGCAGGTGCGGGTACCTGTGGACCTAAGGCAGATACCCATGGATCTGCAGGGCTCTAGCTATGCTAACGTAACTTATGTTGCTCAGGAAGTGGAATGTTCACCTCCCTGAGCAACATAACTTTTGCCAACATATGCAGTGTAGACGTAGTATAAGGGTACTGAACTTCTGAATGAGAACACTTACACAGAGATTTAATGTATTAATGCATTTTAAAGTCACACTTTTATTTAATTTAGCTTAATTTTCTTAAGTGTCCCTGTTTCGATATGCCTGTAGAAATCTTGCTGGGTTTGTTTGCAGTATAACCACACACAGTTGTCCCCCAAGAAATCAAGACACTAATTTAATAATATATTTCACCAGGATTTGGATTCTATTGGAATGGGTGCTACCGAAACACTGTAAATGTCAGATAAAGGATTAGATGAGTAGCAATTGTTAGATAAGTACATATGGTAATAGACAGATGTATAGACAGACAGACTGGCTCCAGTGAGAGTTGTGATGGCTCACACTTTGGTTGATGTAGCAGGGACTGAGCTGGGGAATCCTAGAGCTAAATAAAAGCATAAATTGTTACCGCTAAAAAGCCATAGCTCCACCAGAGAAGCTGTAGCAGACTCATATGCTCTGTTACTCAGGCAGAGAGGAGGATATGTAGCAGAGGGTTACACTTTTATTTTCCAGAATGGGCAAGGATTCACGGGTCAGTTCAAGTCTTAGGGGAATGTACTGGGGAGGAGAGAACTTGTAATTATCTAAGACCAGGGTTCCCATCCCACCTCTCAAAGGTTCTTTAGCTCAGCAGCTCATTCACCCTACGCCTCCTCCAGCATGGCAGGTGTCATGAGACAAGCTGTGAAAGGGTTAATGAGCCTAGGCAAAGTTAACAAGGGACAGGCAATAAATGGCTCCAGCTGTGTATAATTAACTGTAATACTGTGAAGTAAATGACTTTTATTGGCAAGCATGTCATAACTTCATTAAAAGTCATATTTACAGCCCGCTCGCATGGAATGAGTACTCGTGTAGTCTGCAATTTAATGAGTGCTCATTTTCACCTTGTTTCAATTATCTCCCACCCACCCCTCACTCCCCAAGCTCAGGGAGCATGAAGATGACATACTATGGCAGTGTAATTACGGCTAGCATAGATCCTTTCAGGAAACACTTTCCTCCACTCCAACACAATTGTTTCTATCTTTTTAAAGTATATTATTAGTACTAGTATTTAAAATATATAATTTCCTTTGCTCCCCAAAGCATTATTTAAATAACAATCATTAAGCAGTGACTCCACAGGAAAGATTTTAAAGCCTGGGTCTCTGGATAGCTAAGCACCTTGAGAAGCCGCATCTAATGAGGAATGGCAACATGACCAAGGCAGTTTACACAATAGGAAACTGATATAATTTAAAGCCGGAAATTTGCTATTTTGCTTAATTACATCCAAGAAGAGAAAGGATCTGCTGAAGGCTCCTCTGACAGCTAAAAAAATGCTCCATTCTCCTCAAAGCTCACACCCAGATAGAGGATGAACTTTCGAAATAGACTGGAAACAGTTTTCCCATCCCGCAAAAAGTTTCAAGATTTTGACAATTTTTTTCCATCCTGAATTGGAAAGAAACATCAAAATCACAAAAATTTTTGCTAAACAAAAATCTTTAAAAAAAACAAAAGAAAACAAACCCAGCAGTGTTGGCTTGGGTTACCCAGAATGTTTCATGTCAATAACTTTGAAATGTTTTGAATCAATTTTGAACATTTAAATGTTTTTTTTTAAATATTTTTACTTTATAATCATAAGGATGGAAGGGACCTCACGAGGTCATCTAGTCCAACCCCCTGCTAAAAAGCAGGACCACTCCCATTAAATCACCCCAGCCAGGGTTTTATCTAACCGGGCCTTAAAAATCTCCAAAGATGGAGATTCTACCACCTCCGTAGGTAGCCCATTCCAATGCTTCACCACCCTTCTACTGAGAAAGTTTTTCCTAATATCCAACCTTGACCTCCCCAGCTGTAATTTGAAACCATTGCTCCTTGTTCTGTCCTCTGTTACCATCGAGAACAGCCTAGCTCCCTCCTCTTTGGAGCACCCCTTCAAGTAGTTGAAGTTTGCTATCAAATCTCCCCTCAGTCTTCTCTTCTGTAGACTAAATAAGCTTAGTTCCTTCAGTCTCTCCTCATAAGTCATGTTCCCCAGCCCCCTAATCATTTTTGTTGCCCTCCGCTGGACTCTTTCTAATTTGTCCACATCCTTTCTGTAGTGGGGAGCCCAAAACTGGACACAGTATTCCAGATGTGGCCTGACCAGTGTCGAATAGAGGGGAATTATCACATCCCTCAAACTGCTGGCAACACTACTACTGATGCAGCCTAATATGCCATTGGCCTTTTTGGCAACAAGGGCACACTGTTGGTTCATATTCATCTTCCCGTCCACCATAACCCCCAGGTCCTTTCCTACAGCGCTGCTACTTAGCCGATCGGTCCCCAGCCTGTAGCAGTGCATGGGATTTTTCCGTCCTAAGTAGCTTGAACATAAAACCAAAATGTTGTTTCAAACTGGAAGAAAAAGAAATTTACATTTTGAAATGACTGAAACATTCCATTTTGACAATTTCAAAGCTTCTTTTCTAGTCCAGAAATTCCTTGGTAGTGATCCTTTCCCACAAAATGTCAGTTTGGACATATTTGCATTTTCTGATGAAAAACATTAGGCAAATATTTAACAAAAAGCCCTGGTAAAATTCATCCCTGTACAGGACATTAAGCCTAGGGATAAAAATATTTCTTACCATCTATTGTAGAAAGCTACTACTGGACTGTAGAGATGTAATGTTTAAGGTTTGGGGCTCAAAAATGACAGACTCTATCTATCTATCTATCTATCTATCTATCTATCTATCTATCTATCTATGCACATACATTAAAGAAGCCACATTGATAATTTAGGACCCAATTCTAATGTTTTTACTCAGAATACCTTACTTGTTGATTTATTACTCGTTACTTATTTAAACAAATAAGATTATCTACATAGTAATGTGAGTGAAGCAATCAGAATCTGGATCCCAGAAACATTAATGTTATTAGTTAGAGCATTAGAAGTTAGATAGTGAGAGAGAACCACATCTGCAACTGATATAAATCACCATAGGCTTATTAGTCAGTGGAACTACACCAATTGACACCCACTGATGATTTGGTCCAGAGAGCTGAGAGAGAAAACATAAGGCCTGATTGTGCAGTGCCCTCCTAGTTCCAATCATTTGCATTGGTCAAAAGGAGATAGAAATGGCTACTTTGATTTGGTAACATTTTGCCCCCACTTTGCACTCATGAAAGGAGTCCATAAGGTGCAAGGCAGTGGAGAATTGGGCCCCAAATGTGCAAATGGATAGAGCTACAGATTTACAGTCTCTAGAAAATCACAATTATTAGTGAGAATGCGCATGAGCTGCAACACACTCATTTCAATATGCAATTGCTCTCTCTCTTTCTCTTTTTTCTCTTCCATCATCCTTCCAGTCTGGACTCTCATATAAGCAAAGCTGATCCATCAATTCCCTCGACCCACCCTGGCTCATAAAGGTGACCCCAGCCTACACATATGCAAACATCTGAAGAGCCCTATAAAGGGAATGCTTTATAACTAGCCCCCAGTCTTGAAAGCTGTCAGCAAAAGGATTCACAGGCATTCCAGCAAGCCAGAGCCTGCAAACTGAGCTATTGATGACCAGATAGCACCTCATGAAAAGAAATGGTTCGGAACCAGACAGTGGTCTTCAAAACAGTAAGCAGAATGACAACCAATCTTTTAAAACAAGTGGGGATGAATAGATCTTTTCAGAGAGGAAATTAAAAGAAAAGCAATACCTAGCCTAGAGCAACCCTGTGCCCCATGTATTTGTGTTATAGATCATGGCTTCATTGCAGTCATACACTGATTTACAGCAGCTGAGGATCCAGCCCAATGTATGTACTGACATCCCGATTAATAGGGCTTGAGATGGAGTGATGGGCGCACAGAACTCCTGCCAATTGTTCATTTTGTTGGTTTGTTATTCATTACAGATGAAATTCCTCCTGTGCAGAGAGACCAGCCCAAGGCATAGGCACCAGTTCAGTTCTCCTTTGCTCCTTTTGGACAAGATTGTTACAAATGACTAGGGATTTCAGGTGCTGCACTGAGAAACCATACTGAGACTTAGTTTTTGGAGGACTGGTGCTGAGCCCTTTTTGAAAACCAGACCTCTTTGAGCAATCTCAGGATGGACACCTAAATACCAAGGTGACCACAAGCATATGTGACATGTGAAAATCTTGCCTTCTGCTTCTACCTTTCCTCTACCTTGTGAAATCCACCTCGGTGCAGAAATGCCAGCACAAGACTCAGTCATCATTTACCTTCCACTTATAGGCCAAGAGAGGAAGGACGGTCCAATGATTAGGGAGTGAATCAGAGAGTTGGGTTTCTGTTTTTAGAACCATTACAGACTTCCTATGTGACCTTACTTCCTGACATCTCTGGGGTGCTGCTATGAGGATAAATGCTTTAAATGTTTGTGAAGTGCTCATCTACTATGATAATCGTGGGACATATAAGTTCCTTAGATAGGTAGATAGATAGATAGATAGATAGATAGATAGATAGATAGATAGATAGATAGATAGATAGATAGATTTGTGAGAGCTTGTGCTGGCCCCTCTGAGCATGGATGAATTTCACCACACACAAACCTGTCTGAGATCATGAAGGGATGTGGCCTGCTTGCTCGGGAACTATTGCTGGTGTGTCTCAGTTCAGCAAAGCAAAAGAAGCACCTTCATTGAATCACAGCACCCTAGACAGCAACATTGCAATTCATTCCCTTCCATGGATCTAAAAGAACTGGGACTAGAGCCAATTATTTTGATGTGGAAAGCACAATAATTAGGCAAACTATGGCCATCAATAGGGTACTGACAACATCTTTCCTCTGTCAACAGAGACTGGGAAGACATAATAAAATTAGAATAAAAGCCCTGCTTGAGCAGGCGTGATTTTTCATTCATCTGTCTGGAGCCAAGCTCCCTGCTCACTTTTGCCCTCCCTCCTCCGCAGGTTGCAAATCTATTAGCTACTCATAATCAGGTTATGTGATTTCCAACAGCCATAACAAAGACTGGTGTTTTTATATTATTATTCATAAGCAAACAGACCTAGCATGTCATGTTTGTTGTGTTTTAATAAATGATCTGAAAACATGGAGATCTTTTTGCTGCTTGCTGAGGGGTGGGATAATGAGCCTGAAAGGAGATTGTCATTGTAGGTTGAAATGCATTATTATTATTTGTATTGCACTAGCACCTGGATGGCTTAACCAAGACCAGGGCTCTATTGTGCTAGGTGTTGTCCAAATACTTACTAATGAGACAGTCCCTGTACTGGAGAGCTTGCCATCTAATTAAACAAGATAGAATTATTAACTCCATTTTATAGGTGGGGAACTGGCAGAGAGTGATTAGGTGACTCACCGAAGGTCACACAGGAAACCTGTAGCAGAGCAGAGAAATGAACTACTCGTTCCTGAGTCCCAGCCCAGTGCCCTCCTCACATAAGATGATTCTTCCTCCCGGTTCATTGTTGTGTGGGGTCCCAGCACAAGCCCCATGCCCCACTCAAGTCTCACTGAAGCCCTCCGCATAGGTAGAGCCCTGCATGGACACAAATATGTGGATCCGTATCTGATCTGCATCTGCAAGAAATGGTCTGCGGATATCCACATTGTATCTATGGATGCAGATATAATGTAAATATCCACGGATATCCACATATTTGCAGAGCTCTAGCCCTGCACAAATAAAAATATGTGGATTCATATCCGATCTGCATCTGCAAGAAATGGTCTGCGGGTATCCACATTGTATCTGCGGATGTGGATATCCGCAAATGTAATGAGGCTATCCACGGATTTGCAGAGCTCTACACATAGGTCTAACATAGTGGATTTTAGTACATCTCTATGCAAAGAGCCATCACAGAGCCTACTCTGGGAACTCGGGGGAATTCCACTCCTACTGACAAACAGTAAAGAAATAATGTTCCATGTGGATTTTACAAACAGATACAAGGATGAAAAGGTCTGACTTTGCAGAGCTTGATAATATCCTTTTAAAATCATTAACTTTTCTGAGGGAGAAGTCTATGCACTGGCTGGTGTTATTAGGAAATTCACAGTGCAACTTGAATGTTTTTATGACATGCACAGTTACTACAACTTCCCAGGAAGTCTTGGCCTGACAGGGGAAGATATAGATTTGTTCTGTCAGCTTTAAGCATGTTTTCCATTCATTTGAATTCACCAGTTCTGGCAGTTATTATACAGTCCTTGTTTATGAAACTCAGACCCACCACCAGCAGATGTTACATCATAAATATCACTGATAATTGTGTAGTGCTGTAACAGCAAATAGTGGTGATTAATTTTTACAATAATGCCTGTCTAAGAATAATTGATTTTACTTCCTGATAGGCACAGGCTTCCCATGGGAGATGGTTTCACATACTTATAATTTAAGCTTCCCCACCTCCCCCACCCCCCACCCCTCCAGTGCAGGAGGGGAAGGGGAATGAATAAATTGGTGGCTTTTTTTGGATTTGTCACTCCTAACTCTTGATGAGTGTTTTAGTACCAATGAAGTTATAGCTCTCAAGGTAAAAGAAACACAGATAGAGTTATATGAAAAGTATACAGAGATGATGAATATTGGGGAAATTACTGTGGTTTCTCTACGAGAGGTCACAAATATAGAACTGCAGGATCTTTCTGTAATGCCCTTTTCATTCTTAAAAAAAGCACAGCAATAAAACTAGGATGCTGAGGGACTCTTCCCAAATCCACATATACTGTAACTTGTCCTTGGCCACACCCTGTTCAAGGATTTCCACAGACATTTTGGGTACATGAGTTAGGGATGTTTAGATTGACACACCTTCTTGAGGGAGCCTGATTTTCAGAAATTGCCCTATGAGAAATGGGTCTTTTAAAGATGACTCTGATTAGGGGTGCATTACTATCTATGGAGATTCTTCTTTAACCCAAATAATAGAGAATTGTCCTTTGGGGGTGAAATTCATCCTTGTATCAACAGAGAGCATAAGGCATATACACCTTAGAAACACCAAAATAGATCATAACTGGGGCTTAACTGGTTCATAAATCTTGTACACGGGGTGAATTTCATTCTGTCTGAATATTTTGTGCGCTGTCTCCCATTATAAGAATGTAAGAGACTGAGCACACAAAATGTTCCTTACTGGCTCACAGACTCAATGGGACTGGCTGGTAAGCAAAGCTCTTTTTCCCATGAATGCATATTCCTTGCAATTTAATTACCAGCAATTAGTGATTTTAGCAAAATCATTTCTGCAGTTTTGCTGGAATAACAGCTACAAATGGAGAGTATGATTAATTTTTTTAAGATTTCTTTTTCATATATATCTAATTAAAGTATTTGTCAGGTCTATCACGTTACGCTGAAACTAATTGAACAGAAAAAAAATCTAATAGCCCTTCTATTAGATATTTCTGGTTAATGTCACAGAATTCTATTGATTTTTTTTTTATTTAGACATTTTCGTTAATGAATTTTCACTAATTCAGATCAGACTCATAAATGCATCTCTGGCAGTTCTCAGGATACTGAGAAGTTGGCAAGACCTTTGTTACAAATGATTAGTTGTCCTTTCCCCCTATGAGCAGATTCTATACAATCATGAGGGGAGATATGAAACCTGGTTTTAGTCTTCTTATATAGGTTTTGCACTGCTGTACTTCTGTTGATTTCCATTCATTTAAATGGGGATACTCCCAACTTACATTGGTACAAGTGAGATCCTTCCATTAACACCCCTGGGAATTTTTCTTGCCTTTACGTTTTGTATGAAAACATTAATGTTTGGATCAAACTATTCTCCTTAAATCTGTAGTTTTCTTCTCAGTCCTACCTCACCAGAATAACATGCTCTCCAGTTAAGTGCTGGTTGTAAAGAAAGGAAGATGGCATTTGTGAAAACAAAACAGGGAGAATTTGGTTGTTCATCTGATTTTGCTAATGCTCCAAAATCTCTATAGTAACAAAGCCATTATGTGGGAATTGACTTCTCCTCTAAAAAGGAATAGACGATAGTAGCTGCCATCCTAATACTGCAGAGCCTATTGACAACCAAACATCAGCTTATAGCAAGGAAGACGATCACTTGGCATCAGAACTGATATTCAGCAGACTTGAATTACCAAATGATTTCCTGAAAGCAGAAAAGATTGGCTTTTATAAAGAGAAAACAGGAGCAGGGAACTTTGGAATGGTTGATTCCTCTCTAATGTCTCCTGGAAAAGGTATTTGATACATGTCCAAATCAGTGGTGGCACATGGGAGCAATGCTAATTGCTGTGTATACTTTCAGGGGAAATTTCATTTTTATGCACAGGATGGGGTTTTTCAAGCAGTTTAGGGGTGGTTCCCAGTTCTGTCCCAGATATCCTAGGGGGTCCTTGCATGAGTCAGGCAGTCATTGGTTCACAGGACCAGATCAAGCTCTAAATCAGTGGGTCCCAATCTTTATGGCTTCAGGGCTACCGATATCATTATTAAAACCCTGAAAGGCCACCAGTCTCTGCCAGCAGCCCTCCCCCACACCCCACTGCAGCCAAACAGAAGGAGTTTAGTGAGGAGGCTGCTTCCCTCTTCACTAATCTCTTATCACTCTGGCTTTAGCAGGGACACCATAGGTATCTTCTAGCCCCATGCAACCCCATTTGCTCCACTTGGGTCCCTAGGCAGCAGGGGCATAGCTGTGGGTGGGACCGGGTAGGCAGTGCCCACCCGGTTGGCCAGCAGGCACACCCAGCCACCGCAACCCTTGGCAGCGGCGCAAACTTGCTGCTGTGGCAGTGGGTGGTCACGGACAGGAGGGCTGCGGGCAGAGGAGCAGACAGGCAAGGGTGGCTGCTCCTCCACCCACAGCTCTGGCCCCGTGGTAGGGGCCGGGCTGTTTCTCCCCCTACCGCCTCTTCCTCCCAGTGCTCCAATTGCTCAGGAACTGGAACATCAGTAGGAAGCTTCCAGTCATGTGACCAGAAGCAGGACTGGATTACCCAACCCTGAAGAGTAAGGGGCCTGGTCAGAAAGCAGTGGCTGGCTACACCCCTGCTAGATAGTGGCTCCTTTCTGCAGCCAGGGAGACAGAAGATCAGTGCCTCCCTCTGGCTTCAGCAGGGACCCCAGCACCTAGGGGGGGAATAGTGGGCCACTTAGAAAGCCCAACAGGCCACTTTTGGGCCCTGGGCCACACAGATTGGGAACCACTGCTCTAATTGCATCTGGCCAGCTTGCTCTAGAAGGTGGCAGAACTACTTGTGAGGTAAATGAACTGCCTTTGTATTTACACAAGGGCATAAGTTAGGCATTGTATTTATACCAGACTTTGTAGTTAAGAAAGAGTTGTCCCCTGGTTAAGCTGCTACTATGGCGTTTTAATGCTTTGGGTTCAATTCCCTGCTCTTCCCTGGATTTCTTCTCTAATTTTGACCAAGTTGTATGAATCTCTCTGTTCCCCAGTTTCCTATCTGTAAAATGGAGATACTACTTCCCTTCCTCCCAAAACGGTTACAAAGCTAAATTAATGTTTGTGAGATGCTCATATATTATAGCGAGCAGGGCCAAATATACATGTAGATAGAATGATCATGTCCCACTTAATCCCTCAAAATAGGGTTTAAAAGCTGTATGGATCTTTTGTATTGGCTAAGTGCACAGGGCGAATTTCATACTATACATCTGTGTTATATATAAGCTAAATGTGGTATTATTAAGCGCATTTAAGACCTGAATTTGTGTGTGTTGTGCATGCATAGAAATAAGATTGAGTTCTACACTGTATTTCTTCCATAAGAGAGCCTTGTTAAGAATCCTTTTAACTACAAGAACATTAAACTGAAACCAATTATTTAGTGAGTTAGTGAAATGAAGCCTCTATCCACTTGGTAATAAAAGACCCTACAAGGTGTTAAGGTTGTTATTGGCTCTGTCAGAACTTCTTCACAGAATGTAAATCTATTGCCACTTTGCAAAGCTAGCCAATGAGGTTCTATGGTTAATCAATATTTTGTAGGCAACAAGCCAATGATTAGCCTTAACCTTCGAGTAACAAGAAAGGCAAAGGAAATATGAACCTGCCGCTCCAAAATTCCTCTGTCAGAATGGAAAGCTTGGTGTAAAAACTTAAAAACAATGCAGCTGACCTACAGATTTTTCTTAGAGAGGCGTCCGTTGCATCTGTGGACACCCTTCCTGAACTGCCCTGTCCACAAGTCCGATGCCAACTGTAAAAAAGAATCTGCATGTGATGTACTGGAAAGAATTAGGCATCGGCCTGTTCCTTCCTGTCCATCAGAGGGAGGCCACACCTTCTTGCTACCACTCTCTTGCAGGTACTGGTCAAACACACAGGGGAATTAGCAGGGTTTCAGGAGTCCAGATCCCTTCTGTGGGGCCAGAAAAGTTGGCAGTAGCCTGTTCCTCAGCCCTCAGCAGGCGAGTCCACAGTTCATAGCTTTGCCCTGAGGTTATGTTTTCAATAACTTAATAACACAATTAAGCTATGTCATATAGTCAGCTTTCTGTTTCTATTCTCTTCTATTTTGTTATTTTTAGGTTATACTGTGCTAATCACTGTAGCATCTGAGTGCCCTCCAGTAGTACATTAAGAAATGTGACTAACATCTGTCATATGTTTATTCTCTCTCCTCTCCCCATGGGGACAAGTGTGCACAGAGGAATGTTCTGTGTTAGACTATATATTTGGTCTTAGCACAACATAACAGAATAGAATCAGAAAAGTGTAGGAACTGCATGGAATCTCAAGAGATCATGCAATCCATGCCTCTTTGCTAAGACCAAATATACTGAGACCATCCCTTTGTTTTACCTGTTCTTCAAAACATTTAATGACAGGGACTCCACAACCTCCCTTGGTGACTTCTATCCTTAAAATTAGAAAGTTTTTCCCAATATCTAAAAGCTAAATTTCCTTTTGCTATAGATTAAATTGGCTACTTCTTGTCTTCCCTTCCATGGACAATGAAAATCTTGGATCACTGTCCTGTAAATATATACACTTGCTGCTTTGTGTTTATGTTAGAGAAGGCAGATCAAATAAATTCACCTTGCACTTGGAGTGGAAGTTAATGAGGTCTGCAATGGTCCTTAGTTCCTGGGAGAGTTCATTCCACAGCCTTAGACAGGCTCCTGAGAAAGCCCGATTCCTTTGTTCTCCTGTAGAAGGTTCTATTGTGCCAGAAGAACAAAGTTTTTTTACTATTACCTTTATCCTGAAATTTTAGTCCATCTTTTAGATACCTCTTGCTGGGTTCATAGAGTGCTTTGAACATAAGGACCAAGATCTTGAACTTGACTCAATGTTCCATGGGAAACCTGTGTAGGGAACCAAGAACACATTTGATGGTTTATAGAATCATAGAATCATAGAATAATAGGGTTGGAAGGGACCTCACGAGGTCATCTAGTCCAACCCCCTGCTAAAAAGCAGGACCACTCCCCCTAAATTATCCCAGCCAGGGTTTTGTCTAACCGAGCCTTAAAAATCTCCAAAGATGAAGATTCTACCACCTCCCTAGATAGCCCATTCCAATGCTTCACCACCCTCCTAGTGAGAAAGTTTTTCCTAATATCCAACCTTGACCTCCCCAGCTGTAATTTGAAACCATTGCTCCTTATGGTAATTTGTGTTGCTGAGCTCAGTACCAGGAAGAGATTCCTAAGCCGGGAAGGCTTTATGTCCAGGTTAAATGAATTTAGTGGCAATTAAAGATATCAAAAAGCCTAACTGTGATATGCAACTGAATTGGAATATAACGACAGTCACTGTATTATAAAAGGTAACACAACACAACTAGATACATTTTTAATATGTGACTATAATTACAGTGTAATTACAGCTTGTGCTTTTCAGTATTTAAAATCTATTGAATAATAGACCATCCCACTGTGCACTCCCAATATACACACACACATATAAAATACGAGAAGTAGACAGTCGCCCCCTTTCGTCAGTGTCTAATCTCACAGTATACTAATATCTTATTTTCTGAATAAACACATAAAAAAGCGAATGTACAAAACAACATAGTGCCCCTGAGTGATGGATGTGTATTATAATAATGTAAGAAATCCAATGATGTATGAAAATGCGCTCACTGGGGTTTAATGAATGCATCCCTGTTAAAAATAATTAATTCTGTTCCCAGGGATTGATCTGGACCACAACGTTAGAAATGTAGCTAAGACTGCTACCCTTAGCCCTAAAAACAATTTTCCTCACAATGAAGATTAATCCCTTTTCATTGTGTTGATGAAATAACAACACGATCATAAAGCATAAGAGAACAAGAGGAAGTTGACAAAGTACGCCTTTGATTAATTGCCTTAATAGATCATAGGATGCTGACTGAAGAGATTTTTTCAGTGCTCATTTTTCAGTGTTTAAAACTTTAATGCAAAAGTGGGGTGGGGGAGCTGCAGCCAGTAAAAGAAAGACCATGAACAATATTATCTGCATGAGGAACCAAGCAAAGAAAGGTGATGGATGAGTGCTCTTCTCTTGGAAAGGGTTCTAAATGGTTGTCTAAAAGGCAGAGAGGCTATGTCTACACTTAGAAATTTAGCTCGACTTTACTAAGTCGACTTTACTAAGTCGATTTAGAGAGTCTACACAGGACTCTTAAGCAGTGTTCCCTCTAAGCTGCGTGGGTGCGCGGCCGCGCAGCGGCCGTCGCACCCCCCGCGCAGCAGTGAGGGACCCCCGTGCAGCCCGGCAGCCCCTGCTGCTCCCTCCAACCTCCAGGGCAGCGGCTCTGCCGCGGCACGCCCGGCCTGCGCCCGGCCTCTGGGCTGGCCCTCCCCGCCCCCAGGGTGGGACAGGCAGGCTCAGGCTAGGGTCAGGAGCGTGGGCCTGCCTGCCTGCCCCACGCGGCCAGGGCAGCAGGGTGGCTGCGGCCACGGCGGGCTCCCGGGCTCCCACCCGCTGACCGCCTCGACTTCCCGGCCCAGGGCCGGGGCCGGGCTAATCCACGGCCTCGGCCTCCCAGCACAGGGCCGGGATCAGCCTCCAGGGCTGGGGTCTGCTCCGCCCCACCGGCGGCTTCCCAGGGCCGCGGTAGGGTCATCCCCCGCCAGCGGCCTTGGCTTCTTTCTTTCTTTCTTTCTTTCTTTCTTTCTTTCTTTCTTTCTTTGCCTGCCTTCTTTTTTCTTTCTTCCTCCCTCTCTTTCTCTTCCTTCTTTCTCTTTTCCTTATTTGTCTTCCTTTTTCTTTCCTTTTTTTCTTTCTCTTCTTTGCTTCCTCTTTCTTCTCTTCCTTCTTTTTTCTTTCTTTCTTTCCTCTTCCTTCCTTCCTCTTTCTTTCTCTTCCTGTTTCCTCTTCTTTCTCTCTTTCTCTGCTTCCTTCCTTCCTTTCTCTTCCTTTTTTCTTTCTCTCTTCCTTCTCTTTTTTCTTTCTTTCCTTCTTTCTCTTTCTTTGCTTCCTTCCTTTCTCTTCCTTCTCTTCTTTCCTTCCCCTTTCTTCTTTTCTTCTTTTTCTTCCTTCTTTCTCTCCCTTTCTCTTCCTTCCTTCTCTCTTTTTTCTTTCTCCCTTCCTTTTTCTTTCCTTCTTTCTCTCCTTTGCTTTCCTTTTTCTTTCCTTCTTTCTCTTCTTTGCCTGCCTTCTTTTTTCTTTCTTCCTCTCTTTCTCTTTTTTCCTTATTTGTCTTGCTTTTTCTTTCCTTTTTTTCTTTCTCTTCTTTCCTTCCTCTTTCTTCTTTCTCTTCCTTCTTTTTTCTTTCTTTCTTTCCTCTTCCTTCCTTCCTCTTCCTGTTTGCTATTCTTTCCTTCTTTCTCTCTTTCTTTGCTTCCTTCCTTCCTTTCTCTTCCTTCTCTTTTTTCTTTCTCTCTTTCTTTCCTTCTTTCTCTCTTTCTTTGCTTCCTTCCTTTCTCTTCCTTCTCTTCTTTCTTTCCTCTTTCTTCTTTCTCTTCCTTCTCTTCTTTCCTTCCCCTTTCTTCTTTTCTTCTTTTTCTTTCTTTCCTTCTTTCTTTCCTTTCCTTTCCTTTTTCTTTCCTTCTTTCTCTTCTTTGCCTTCCTTCTTTTTTCTTCCTCTCTTTCTCTTCCTTTCTCTTTTTTCCTTCTTTGTCTTCCTTTTTCTTTCCTTCTTTTTTCTTTCTTTCTCTTCTTTCCTTCCTCTTTCTTCTTTCTCTTCCTTCTTTCCTCTTCTTTCCTTCTCTCTTTCTTTTACTCTTCCTTCCTTTTTCTCTCTCTCTCTCTCTTCCTTCCTTCCTTCCTTTTTAAAAAAAAACTTTAAAAAAATTAATTTTAAATAAAAACCTTTCTAAAAATTAAATTTCAATTCAAAATTCATTCAAATTCAATTAAACACAATTAATTAATTCTATTTACAATTACTTTAACTTCAATTAATGCCTATAATTTCTGTCATGTGAGTTTACACAAAAATTTTATTCAGAAAAAGTTTTGCACACGGCTTGAAAATTTTGCACACGAGCTGCCAAACCTTAGAGGGAACATTGCTCTTAAGTCAACTTAAAGCTGACCTTACTAAGTCGACTTAGAGAATCGACACTAGACTCTCTAAGTGGACTGGTTAGGTCCAGGGGGAGCTGAGGGTCCTTTGGAGCCGAGGCTCCACAGGCTACAGGGGCTGTCCCCGAGACAGCAAGCCCCAGAGTGATCCGGGGAGCTCCCTTCTGGCCCGGACCACTTGGCTCCCTTCTGTCCGGGACTGCCCAGGTCCCAGGCAGAAGGGAGCCCCGAGCTCCCTTCTAGCTGGAACCCAAGTGGTCTCAGGAAGAAGGGATCACGGGACTCCCTTCTCCCCAGGACCTGAGCGGTCCTGGCCGTAGGGAGCCCCGTGACTCCTTTCTGCCTGGGACCCAAGCAGTCCCGGCCAGGAGGGAGCCCGCGGCTTCCCTCTGCCCGGGACCTGGCAAAAAGGGAGCCGCGGCTTCCTTCTTGCCAGGACCCGCAGGCGTCCAGGACAGAGGGAAGCCGCGACTTCCTTTTTGACGGGAACCGTGGGGGTCCCGGGCAGAGGGGAGCTGTGGGGCTCCCTTCACCCTGGGACCCCAGTGGTCCCAGCCAGAAGGGAGCCCCGTGCTTTCTTCTCCCCAGGACCTGCGGGGTCCGGGCAAGAAGGGAGCGCACTGCAGCTGACAGAGGAAGCCTCGAGCAGCTTCTCAGTCCCAGCAGAGCAAGCCTTGCAGGGCTGGCTCTCGCTGGGACAAGCTGCCCGCCTCCCGGGCTCTCCAGCCAGGGTTCCATTGGGGGATCCCCTCCCAGTGGAACCCTTCTCCCCAGGACTGTGGCTCCTCTGGCAGGGAAGCCACGGGTCTGGGGAGAAGGGAGCAGGGGCTCCCCAGGGGAGAAGGGAGCCACTGCCAGGAAGCCATGCGGGGCTCCCTTGTCCCCTCTGCCCTAGGTCGACCAAGTTGATTTAGGGCATCTACACTGGCTAAGTCGACTTAATAAAGTCAACTTAGATACTAGTTCGAATTATAACCAGGTGTTATTAATTCGAACTAGTTTTTTGTTAATTTGACTTAAGGAGCAGCTTAAATTGAATTAAGGAAAGCCCAGTGTAGACGTGGAATAAATTAAGTTGACTTAAGCCTGCTTAAGTCGACTTAATTTATAAGTGTAGATGCACCCAGAGAGAGTAAGCGTGATCCAGAAGTTAGGGTGCAGCAGGACTGGGACCCAGGAGACATGGGTTAAATTCTTTGCTCTACTACAGATTGCCTGCCTAGTCTTGAAAAAGTCATTTGTCTCTCTGTGCCTCAGTTTCCCATCTGTACTGTTGGGATAAGAGCTCTTCCCTATCTCTCAAGGATGCTGTGAGGAAAAAACATATTAAAGATTCTGAGATGCTCTGATACTATGGTACTAGGGCACATACAAATACTTGGCAGGAGACCAGCAACTAGAGTTGTCTGTTTCTTCTTCAACAGATGACAATGCAATTTTACAGAAGACCATATTGCTGCATTCTTTCTAGAGTGTTGTACTGACAGGTGAAGATAGTGAGATTTTTAGTTCAATTCCTAGCTTTTCTACAGATTCACTTTTTGACTTTGGCAAGTTACACAGGACCAGATTCAAAACACACAGGTGACTTCAATGAACGTCAAAGGGTTTTGGATTAGGCCATGATTCAGCAAAACGCTTATGTTCCATTCCAATGGTTTAAAGATAAGCATGTGCTTAATGTGCTTTGCTGAACTGGCTCTTAATATCTGGGTCTCAGTTCCCCAACTGTAAATTGGAGAACAAACAAGGAGTCCTGTGGCACCTTGTTTGTTTTGCTGTACTAGATTAACACCAGTAAACCCCCGATTCTCTAAAGAATCGCAAATTCAAAAATGGTAATCACCGCTGGGTGGGAGGGAGGGCGGGCAGCCTTGCGCTCCC
>ML685953.1:2058422-2070896 GCA_007922175.1 Pelusios castaneus | reverse complement strand
CTCCCTTCTCCCCTGGACCGCTCCGGGGCTTGCTGCCTCTGGGAGAGCCAGCCCCGTGTGGGGCTGGCTCTCCTGAGAACAAGCCCTCCTAGTCTGGGGAGCCGAAGCTCCAAAGGAGCCTCGCCTCCCTCTGGACCTAACTAGTCGACTTAGAGAGTCGAGTGTAGACTCTCTAAGTCGATTTAGTAAGGCCAGGTTTAAGTCGACTTAAGAGTCCTGTGTGGACTCTCTAAGTCGACTTACTAAGGTCAACTTAAAGTTGACTTAGTAAAGTAAAGACAATTGGAGTTGCAGCTAGCAAGGATGTGAAGGATAACAGAAGGCGTTATACAAGTATGTCAGTAACAAGAAGATGATCAGGGATGGTGTGGACCCTTACTGAATGGGGCAGGCATCCTCGTGGTGGATGATGCGGAAAAGGCTGAAGTACTCAATGCCTTTTTTTACTTCAGTCTTCACAGAGAGGGCCAGCTCCCAGGCTACTACGCTGGGTAACGCAGAATGGAGAAAAGAAGAGCGGCCCTCAGTGATGGAAGGTTAGGTTAGGGACTACTTAAAGAAGTTGGATATGCACAAGTCTATGGGGCCAGATGAACTGCATCCGAGGGTACTGAGGGAATTGGCCGAAGTGATTGCAGAGCCGCTGGCCATTATCTTTGAAAACTCGTGGCGAATGGGGGAGGTCCCGGAGGATTGGAAAAAGGCAAATATAGTACCTATCCTCAAGAAAGGGACAAAAGGAGGATCTGGGGAACTACAGATTGGTCAGCTTCACTTCAATCCCTGGTAAAATCATGGAGCAGGTATTCAAAGAATCCATCCTGAAACACTTGGAGGAAACTAGAGTGATCAGGAACAGTCAGAATGGATTCACCAATGGCAAATCGTGCCTGACCAGCCTGATTGCCTTCTATGATGAGATGACTGGATTTGTGGATGTGGGAAGAGCCGTTGACGTGGTATACCTTGATTTTAGCAAGGCTTTTGATACGGTTTCCCACAGCATTCTCGTTGGCAAGTTAAGGAAGTCTGGGTTGGATGAGTGGACCGTAAGGTAGATAGAAAACTGGCTAGATCAACAGGCTCAGTGGGTAGGAATCAATGGCTTGTTGTCTAGTTGGCAACCAGTAACGAGTGGAGTGCCCCAGGGGTTGGTCCTGGGACTGGTTCTGTTCAACATCTTCATTAATGATCTTGATGATGGGATAGATTGCGTGCTTAGTAAGTTCGTGGATGACACAAAGCTGGGGGGAATGGTAGACACTCTGGAGGGCAAGGACAGGATCCAGGGAGACTTAGACAAATTGGAAAACTGGGCCAAAAGAAACCTCATGAGATTCAACAAGGACAAGTGCAAAGTCCTACACTTAGGACGGAAAATTCCATGCACTGCTACAGGCTGGGGATCGATCGGCTAAGTAGCAGCGCTGTAGAAAAGGACCTGGGGGTTATGGTGGACGGGAAGCTGAATATAAGCCAACAGTGTGCCCTTGTTTCCAAAAAGGCCAATGGCATATTGGGCTGCATCAGTAGGAGTGTTGCCAGCAGATCGAGGGATGTGATAATTCCCCTCTATTCGGCACTGGTGAGGCCGCATCTGGAATACTGTGTCCAGTGTTGGGCTCCCCACTACAGAAAGGATGTGGACAAATTAGAAAGAGTCCAGCAGAGGGCTATGAAAATGATTAGGGGGCTGGGGCACATGACTTACAAGGAGAGACTGAAGGAACTAGGCTTATTTAGTCTACAGAAGAGAAGACTGAGTGGGGATTTGATAGCAACCTTCAACTACTTGAAGGGGTGCTCCAAAGAGGAGGGAGCTAGGCTGTTCTCGGTGGTAACACAGGACAGAACAAGGAGCAATGGTTTCAAATTACAAGTGGGAAGGTCGAGGTTGGATATTAGGAAAAACTTTCTTAGTAGGAGGGTGGTGAAGCATTGGAATGGGCTACCTAGGGAGGTGGTGAAATCTCCCTCTTTGTAGATATTTAAGATTCGGTTAGACAAAACCTTGGCTGGGATGATTTAGTGGGAGAGGTCCTGCTTTTAGCAGGGGGTTGGACTAGATGACCTCATGAGGTCCCTTTCAGCCCTATGATTCTATGACTTGGTAAAGTCGACCCAAATTTCTCAGTGTAGACATAGCCTTGGAGATTGGGAAAGATCCATATGTTTCACTTAGGTCTTTAATAAAGTTTCTGTTCACAGCAAAGTCAGGAAAGTAAGTTAGAGTGTGAGCTGCATGTGGCAGAACTAAGTTGAATGGAAGGGAAAGCCGAGGGAAACGTGGTGCTGGAGCTCATAGGAAAGTCAGGGTCCTAAGGCAACTTTGCTGCAAGGAGTGGTTACCTTAGGTTCGTTATAGTCAGGGCTGCCTTAGTGATCTAGTGTTAGGGGTCCAGCCTGGTGAAGTCAGTAAGAATTTTTCTATCAACTTCGCTAGGAATTGGATTAACCCTCAGCAGCTGGCAGTAGATAGAGTACATAGAGACTATGGTAGATAAGTATGATGTATGCATATTTGCCCCCTGAAGGCATCGCTCCTTTTCAGACAGGACTACACTAATGTGAAATGAGAAAGGGGAGTTGCAGCACAGTTCTTTGGTGCACATTGCTATTAATGCCTCTGGTTCCAAACTGCTTGGCAATGGTGAGAGAACGCAAGAGTTCCCAGCTAAGAAAGCAGCACAATACTCACTTCATCTCTCTCAGAAAGCTGATGGGCTATGTGTATTCTGCTAGGATTTGACCCTGAGGCTCACGTGAGTAGGCACACAGAGCTGCTGACCTGCTGATCTCCATGTGTTCCCCCAAACTATACCCCAAAGGGTAGGTTTGTGCAGATTCTCCAGATGCAGTCAAAGACCATTGAAAAGATAGAGGCTTTTTATTGAATGCCAGGGTGAATAATCCCAAGCAAGCAAAACAAAGTAATAAGTGGCGAGAGTTTACGTCCCTTCAGCAGCTGGCGACGCCTGACGACTGCAGACAACCCCGAGGCACCTTGGTCCTGGGTTACTCAGGCAGCTTGATCCATGGTCCTATGGTGAAGTCCACAGATTGTCAGGGACTATGCTAACATATAGCATTCCAGGAGAAGGCGGAGTGATCAAGCCTGCTTTCCCTTCACATGCTCAGGCTCAAGGCCGAAGTAACTTGAAGGAACAGATAAAAGGTACATCACAGCCAAGCCTTGCAAAACAGCAAAACACATTATATCAGTCCCCAGCTGTTTCCCACAGAAGACTGGCTCCATCTGGTGCTTTGGGTATAAAGCCCAGCATCAGTTCACAGTCAGGGCGCTCATGGGGAGAGAGGATGTGAGTGCCAACTAGCTATCTGTCTGTCACAAAATCCTCCAATTTAGCCCTACAGCATGGCAAATAGCTAGGTGCTCAGCTCTCTCTCTCTCTCTACGTTGTTTAGATACAGAGATGTATGAAGAATAATTCATGTATGCAGGAGACAGAGACAAGGATACAGTGCATGAGCAAAACAAACAACTGCTGCACATTTTTATTTTAAGCAATAATATGAATATTCTATTTTTCTAACTAAGGATCTTTATGTGGACAAGTGCTGGAGTTTCTTTCATAAAGGTGATTTAGTCTATGACTGTCTAAGTCACTTGACTAATTGCTCCCAAGCTCCTTGATTTTTTCTTACAAATGCTCTTGTCTGGTTTGAAATATCAGACGGTTCCACCAAATTTCAATAAATAATACATATTTTTCACATATTCCTTGTAAATTTGCACAGAGCATCATTTCAGTCATTGAGATGAATCAGTTCTGTCTTCAGAAACAAACCTTTCCTACACAGAATAGATTAGGAAAACTAAAGTCTTGAAATGGTGAAGGAAACAGGAAGACAAACATCTGAATACAACAGACTGTTCTACTGGTGGGATATTCTGCAGCAGTGAAAGGAGTTGATTGTGGGCTAATAAAGAGAGAAGACGTTAAGCTGGAGCTAACTAGTTTGAGCTAAAGCCCACCTGAGTCAATAGAGAGGCTGACCAATCTTAACTTCTCTGAGCTTTGGAATCTAGCCTAATGTTGTCTCTGGAACTGATCAGAAAATAAAATTTCTCTCCTGACAACCTAACATTTTGAAATTTGCTTTTGTCCCAAATCAGGATGAAGAGTGGAAATTTCATTTTTTTTTCACAGAACAGAAATATTCCACATAATTTTTATTCAGAAGTATAGTGACCTTATCAAAATTTTAAAAAAATTATAATATAATATAATTACAAGATAATTAATATGTTGAAGCAAAATGAGAAAGTCAAAACAAAATGTACCATTTTCACTTTGAATTGTTTTGAAATTTTTCCATCACAACTTTTGTCAGAATGAACATTTTTCTGTAAAATATTTTTATTTCAAATAAACTGTTTTTCTGTGAAAACTGTTTTATTGAAGATCTTTTGACCAACTGTAGTATTCTCCTGGAATTGCGGAAATTTTGGGACATTGATCTTTCCATGTGTCTGTGCTATTTTTGAATGATTTCAGTGATAGTAAAAGTGAAAGGCCATGGCTAGAGCTAAGCATAGTGTGAGCATGGACTATTCCAGATTCACTATACATATATACGCACAGTTCTGCCAAGCTCTGTCATTCCTGACACTCCTACTATTTCAGCTGTACTGATTGTCGGTCATTTTCGACTTACCCCCATCCACTTCTGTTCAACCTCTGGGTTCCTCAGATTACTCATTATTCCTGACCAGCTGCCCTATTGCCATCCTATTCCACCCTCGGCACCCTTCCCACAACTCTGCCAATATCCTTCATTCCTGCACTGCAGAAAGACCAAAGCACAGTTCCACCATTGGATTTCATTCCTAAAATAGAGGACTTCCTGTTATCCACTGCCCAGTGGCCTTAACTCAGCTCTGACAATCCACATTAATCCTAACTGCAGCCTCCTCCTTCCCACTATTTCTCTTCTTGACATGTCTCCAGGACAAGCTTCTGATTGTGCTGAACTGTGCAGTGTTTTCATGAATGGGACACAAATAGAGGATCTAGAAAGGAAAAGTTGGTGCAGTCAGTTAGTGAAGGCCCCAGAAGAAACATGGATATTCATGTGCTCGTCAGGGGCTTCGCTGACCCAAAAATAGGTTTGGGGCACGGGCCCTGCCCAATCCATTTCCCCTCCCCCGGGGGACTGATCCGTCCCCCAGAGGAGAGTCTGATCCATCCCCCGAGGCCCCAGACAGGGCCTGGATCAGGCTCCTGCTGCTGCTGCTGGCCTGCAGCCCAGCCCCAGTGGGGGCCATATCAGGCTGGCAGCGGCCAGGCCCCTGGTCCTTGGATCCAGTGGGGGCCGTAGCCAGGCCTGGGTCCTTGGCCCCGGTGGGGACTGGATTGTGCTGCCAGCGGCAGCCAGGCCCTGGATTCCTGGCTCAACCTGGAGCCGCTTCGGTCACCGGTCTACTTTCTGAAATTTCCTCCATTTCCCTGAAAAAAAGCTGTTACTTACCAGTAACTATGGTTCTTTAAGGTGTGTTGCTCATATCCATTCCCAATTAGGTGAGCACACGCCTCTGTGCACAGTCACCGAAAAACTTGGGCCAGTCTCAGTGCCCCCTTGAATCCCATACATATGCTGCAGTATATGAGGTGCTGCCAGCCCTATGCCCTCTCAGTCCCTTCTTTCTGCTAACTCCAAAAAGCGGGGATGGAGTGTGGGTGTGGAACTGACATTAGCCACACATCTCGAAGAACCACAGTTACCGGTAAGTAACTGCTCTGTTCTTCTTTGAGTCATTCCTCATAACCACTCCCAATTAGGTGATTCATAAGCCTTACCTTGATAGGTGGTTGGAGTTTCAGTCAAGCTGCCTGAAGGATGCATCGTCCCTTGTCTGCTGCATGATGGCATAATGGGATCTTCAGGTGTGCATCGATGACCTGGCGGTGACTCTGCAGATCTCTTGGACTGGCACATCCATGAGGAAGGCCACAGGTGAAGCTTGGGCTCTGGTCGTATGGGCTATCACTGATCCAGGCAGTGGCACATTGGCTTTTTGGAAGCAGGCTTTGATACAAGTGGTGATCCATGACGATATCTGCTAAGATGATACCGGTAATCCTTTCATTCAGTCTCCGATGGCCACAAAGAGCTGAGCTGATTTCCAGAATGGCCTGGTGCACTCAGTGTAGAAGCACAGGGTTCTTTGATGTCCAGCGTATGCTATCTGCATTCCTCCTCCATCACATGGGGTTTGGGAAAAAAGACAGGGAGAAAGATGTCTTGGTTATAATGAAAAGGAGACACAACCTTAGGCAGGCAGGAAGGCCAGATGCAGCCTCAACTGCACCTTGATCTTGTACAAGACAGTGTAGGGGGGCTCTGAGGTCAACACCCTGATCTCCAGAGACCCTCCTAGCTGAGGTGATAGCCACCAAGAAGGACACCATCCAAGATAGGACCAATAACAGGCACATAGCCAGATTTTCAAACGGAGGCCCTGTCAGTCTAGCAAGGGCTAAGTTAAAGTCCCACTGGGGTGCTGGGTGTGGACTTTTGGGTAGTCTCTCTCCTCCCCCTTCAGGAATCTAGAGACCATAGGATGTGAAAAGATAGATATTCCATCCATACATAGGATGATGGAAGGCTGATATGGCCACCAGATGGACTTTTAGGGAAGCTAGGGCTAAGGCCTGTAGCTTAAGGTGCATCAGGTACTTCAGAATGGCCTGTATGGATCCCAGAACAATATCCTGGACCTGGGCCTAAATAGTAAAATACTTGCCCTTGGCCTGCTATATGACCTGTATGTAAAGTTTTCTGTTGCCAAGCTGAATGTATTGGACCTGGGCCAAGCAGATTTTCTTTTCTGCATACAGCCATGGAACCTCCAAGCCATCAGGTGCAGAGAGTTCAGGTCCGGGTGCAACAGCTGGCCGTGATCCTGCGTCAGGAAAGCCCATCTTCTTGGTAGCTCCCATGGTGGGGCCATCGAAAAGTTGCACAGAATACTATGCCTGTGCTTGGTGCCAAATGTCTTGTGCTGTCCTGCACTGAGTAAAATTTTACCCAAGGTGAGTGGAAATAAATTAAGTTTTTTGATTGTTCCATAGTTTTGTGAAAAATAGAAAGCAGTAATAATTAAATATCAGCTATATATTTTTATTTGCATCATCTTACTCCATAGTCTGTTTTTACACAGCTGTTGGTAAAGTAGAATACACCAATGTGCTGGCTGCACTATTGATCAAGCAGCAAATAAAGAATTTATAGTTAGGTTATATGCTCTCTACTCATGTCTTATTTTCAAAGTATGGGGGAAACGCTCAGTGCGGGGACATGGAATTCACTCTCTGCCTGAGGGCATTGTACTTGTTTTGCACTGGAACTCACTCAGACAAAATAGCTTTCATTTCCTGAGTAGCTAGAACTTGCTGCCCCCAGGCACATTGATTGGAAATGGGAAAGGACTTTGGATGTTGGAACTGATGTAGCAGATGCAGTTTAGCTGACTCTCTGTCAGCTGAATTTCCCAAAAGCTGCTTGTCTGCAGCACCTCTTTATCAAGGATCAAAGTGAGTGGTTACATAACTTCTGTGAAAGACCCAGAAGACATAAAACTTGGTTCCTTTCTCTTTTCTGGGCCCTACTCTATACTTGCCGTGCTTTTCGGTGGCAGTCAACGTGAGATACAGAAGGTACAAAAAATAATTTGCATATCTCCCGACGACTTCCTAACTGCCCCTCACACACTGCGCTAAGCCGACTGGAAATGGCATCCAGACGGCGTAGTGCTACTCCAGTTATGGGGCTGGAGTTAGAGCTTCGGTTCCGTATTTGATTGAGTGCATCTTAACAGATCGCTCGATCAAACACGGAAGAGTGCATTGATGATGGAAAATCTGCCGCCATCAGTGTAGACACAGCCATAGATTGTCATTCTATGTGTGCGTCTACACTTAGAAATTAAGTCGACTTAAGCTTGCTTAAGTCGACTTAATTTAATCTGCGTCCACACTACATTTTCCTTAAGTCGACATAAGCAGCTACTTACGTCAACTTAAGGAAAATTAAAGCCGACTCTCTTAAACCTCCTTTTAAGTCGACTTTTCTGGCTAAGTCGACTTTATTAAGTCGACTTAGCCAGTGTGGACGTGGAGTAGTCAGGGGGCTTTAGGGCTTCCCCGCTGCCCTTCCTGCCAGGGTGGCTGGCACAGCCACAGCCTGGTGTGCCCCCTCCCCCAGGGCAGGACAGATCCCTGTCCTCCCTGCCCCTATGCCCTGCCGGGTCCTGGTCAGGCTCAGCCCCCATTGTACCAAGGTACAATGGGGCAAAGGCTGAGCCCCCTGGCACTTGGCAAGGGGTGCCCCCCCCCCCGCCATCATGGACCTATCCCAGGTCCACCTATCCCCTACAAGTTGACCTAGGTGTTCAGTGTGGATGCTCTAGGTCGATTTGGCAGGGTCCCCTTTAAGTCGACTTAATTCTTGAGTGGAGACATGCTTAGTCGACTTAAATTAACAAGTATAGACATAGCCTCTGTGTTGTTTCAGGGATCAGTAATGGTATGAAAAGCAAAAGGAAACAGTAAAATTCCAAGGTGGCAAGAGGAATCGTGACAGGGAAACAAAAGGTCATGTATGTATTTATGTTAAGCTATGAATTGGTCATTAGACCAATCTGGCTCAATCTCCAACCACTAGGTTCTACAACACTTTCTAAATGTAAGTATGATACCACCACTTTCATGAGGAAGCAGTGCTCAGCATAAAGGCTGCAGAATTTGGCTCTGTATAAAGATTCCTCTTGCTTAAATACAATTATCTCACAGATCCTGCTGTGGCCAGACTCTAGGTTTGCTTTCTCTTAAGACCTTTATATGCTACACCATTCCATGCAGCTGTGACGTTCAGGCGGGGAATAGGTGCCTCCTTCTGTATATTCTAATTGTATTTATACTCCATTTCATTTTCACTTTGTGATGGTTTCAGAATATTGAATTGTCCTTTTACTATATTTTCTGATTAATTAATTAATTTCTGATTTAATTTCTCCCTCACAGCCCCCCCATTTTCTCCTTCCAAGTCATCATTTTGGCTTGATGATTTCATCATCCTTTCTATGGAAACAGACTGTGATGTGATACACAAGCCAATACTTATGACATCCTTACTAGACATATCCATCTATCTGTCCATCTATCCAGTTTCTTTTAATTGTGCCAAATACCCTTATATCTCACTATATTATATGTGTAGTGTATGCTTACATTTCAAAATAGTTCTCAGAAACAGAAATCAGGACAGGTGCATAATACACTTCAGTCTATCATGGACTTTCAGTAAACTGAGCATTGCAGTATAGGGTCCTGAGCACTGAAAAGCAGGAGCCCATCATGATTCTTTAGGATCTGTCTGATAGGAATGAGTGGACCCAATGTGGTACTGACCCATTCATCTATTCAAGATCTTGGGCAGCAATGCTGTATGGCCAGCAGTGATGAAGGCTGAAGCCTGATCTAACAATATTGACACCGGTATCTGTTCGTTTTCTGGAGTCAGACAGTCATCCAGCCCTCAGTGCAACAGGCCTGTTTCTGTGTCATTCACTTGACATTCCTACAGTTTCTAAGGCTTCTGTTTAGTTCCAATGTCAGGATGGCATTGCTTCTATCACTGTTGTGGTTTGCAAGGTCCAAGCTGCATATGCTGCAAATAAAAGTACAGTAATAGCAAAAAGAGAAAATGGAACATGCAAGCCCAAGAACATTTCTTTTTGTAGACGAGTTCTCTCTCCACTCTTTGGCTTCATTGTAAAAGCCTCTTTTAATGGAACAGAATAGCCGTTCTGAATGCTAGTTCAGATTCACAGGCCAGTGGTAAATGACACTGGGCAATTATGCAGAAAGAACATGACATTTTCTTACAGGGACAAATGAAGGTTGATTTATGTTTCTATATATGTCCCCCTGCTATTGTTTTAAGGAGTTCCATTGCCTGCATATTATTAAACTAAGACTGGGGGGGGGGGGAGAGGAATAATAGAATGGTGAATCAGATCTTTAATGCTATGAAAACCTATGGATGGTCTTGATTAATTACTACAGGTGGTGATGGGAAGGCTAGACTCTGTAAGACAGTTTAATTAATCAGCAGTTAGTATTAATCTTGGTGAACGAAAAAATCTGAAAACTAAGAAAAAAAAATAGATGCTGAACAGGAAATTACTATTATTCATGAGATATAGTTTCTTAATCTATAAAACATCAAAGATGTCATCACAAATATCTTTACTTTTAATTTTTTTTTAAAAAAATGATCAAAACACTTTGTTCTTAAGTTCTTGGTGAATCACACTGTGTGACACTTTCTAAAATATCTAAATAGGACATGATTGCCCTTGAAAAAGAAATAGAATACACAGCAGCTCAGGTGGAAAGGTATCGCCTCCCTACATGTCCTTCTACCCAGTACATATTTATCCAAAAACGACTGCTAAATAGGGAAATACTGTTCTCCTGATTTTATGGGTGGGCAAGTGAGATTCAGAGAGATTAAGTGGCTTGCCCAGGGTCCCCTAGGAAGTTTGGGAGAGCTCCAAGAACTGAGCCCAAGTCTCTTGATCTCCAGCACAGTGCCTTATCTATTCGACCATCATTCTTTCCTTGGGGTGCTTAATGGATTTAGCATGCCTACATAATCACTGCACTACCTGCTTTTGCCAAAGACCTTAACCTGCCAACCACAATTCATTATTATTATTTGTATTACAATAGCATCTTTAGACCACAGCTGAAATAAGAGTCCCATTGTGCTAGGGCAGCTAGGCGCTGCACAAATACACATAGGAGTACTCAGTCCTTGCTAATCTAATAGGCAAAGAAGGTGTGATGGAGTCCCACAGAAACAGTGCTCTGGAACTACTCTGAGTGAAGCCAAAGAGGACTCCAGTGGAGTGAGTAGCCCCTCAGTGCCTCTCACATCAATGCAGCTGCTTCTGAATCTGGCTGCTTTAGAGCATTCAGCACCTTTGTTCTGCTGTGGGCTCCTCTCAGCAAGTCTCCCTGGGTGAGAGGCCTGGGGAACATGTAAATGACCCCAAAGGGGCCATGCACTCCACCTTGCAGTCAGAAGCAATTCCCAACCAGCATGGAACACAATGTAGAACAGACTTTGTTAGCAGATGAATCAAGAAGTTACAATAACCCCCATTTTGAGAAGAGCCACATCCTTGGGCTCTGCTCCTTTGGAACTCCCACAGTAGACTGCCCCTTGCCACAATCCACTTCAGACTCCCTTTCCCCTCCCCAGTCTTTTGTCTCTTTCCTTTGTCTCTCCCCTTGTTTCTGCCTGCCACAACTTGTCTCAGCCATTTGGCTCAAGGGAAGAGGGGTCCTGGCCATTGCCTGTGTATGCACAGCTACAGGAAGGCCCACCTGCCCTCTAGTGGCCTCTGCTATGATCACACACCCTGGCAGCCGAAGGAGACAATGTAGTCATTTACACCAGTGCAAAAAGAGTATAACACATAACCAAATAGGAATGGTGTTATTGTAAACTCATTTTTCATTGGAATAAATGGCTGTGTCTACACTGGTAAATTAAGTCGACTTAAGCTTGGCTTAAGTCGACTTAATGTGCCTTGCGTCTACACTACACTTTGCTTAAGTTGACTTAAGCAGCTTGCTTAAGTCGACTTAAGCAAAATAAAGTCGACTTAATGAAAATTAAGTCGACTTTATTAAACCACCTTTCTACTCGACCTAAGGCTTAATTCGACTTTTTAAAGTCGAATTAAGCCAGTGTAGTCCTGGGATAGCCCTGTCAACTTAGGGCTACCCCAGGACTACACCAATGCCCTCCCTGCTGGGGGGTCACAGGGGGAGCCTGGCATGCCCCCCAAAGGGCAGGGCATGTGGGCACAGTGTGACACTGTCTGGATTTAGGGAAGCATTTATGATATTATTTTCTATGGATATCTCATAAATGCTATAATCCATCAGAACTATGTCATGTTTGGTATCAATAGAAAGGTAGTAATTTGCTGGGAATGATTATATAGTTTATGTCTAGGAATTCTATTTCGATTAGAAGTTAGGAATTTGATGTTATATCTTTACTTGAACTTGTGTCATTCTGGAGGAATGCCTTAGACAGGAAGACAACAGAGTCCTGTGGCACTTTTAAAGACTAACAGATTTATTTATCGCATGAGCTTTCATGGGACGAAGTGGGATTTTCTCCCATGAAAGCTCATGCGATAAATAAATCTGTTAGTGTTTAAAAGTGCCACAGGACTCTGTTGTCTTTCTACAATAGACTAACACGGCTACCCCTTTGGGGTAGGAAGGAAAGAAGAAAGGAAGAAAGAAAGGAAGCAAAGAGAGAAGGAAGGAAGAGAAAAAAGAAAAAAAGGAAGGAAGCAAAGAGAGAAGGAAGGAAGAGAAAAAAGGAAGGAAGCAAAGAGAGAAGGAAGGAAGAGAAAAAAGA
>ML685953.1:2023754-2058412 GCA_007922175.1 Pelusios castaneus | reverse complement strand
AAAAAAGGAAGGAAGCAAAGAGAGAAGGAAGGAAGAGAAAAAAGAAAGGAAGCAAAGAGAAGGAAGGAAGGAAGAGAAAATAGGAAGGAAGCAAAGAGAGAAGAAGGATGGAAGAGAAAGCAGGAAAAAAGGAAGGAAGCAAAGAAAGGAGAAGGAAAGAAGCAAGCAAAGAAAGAAAGAAAAAGCAAGCAAGCCACAGGACAGCCCTGCAGCCCAGCTGCCGGAAAGAAAGAAAGAAAGAAAGAAAGAAAGAAAGAAAGAAAGAAAGCCACAGGACAGCCCTGCAGCCCAGCCTCTGGAAAGCAAGCAAGCAAGCCAGCCAGCCAGTAAGCCACAGGACAGCCCCGAAGCCCAGCTGCCAGAAGGGAGGGAGAAGGGAGAAAGAAGGAAAGAAAGCAAGCACGCAAGCAAGCAAGCCACAGGACAGCCCCAGCTCGGGGGACGGCGGGGGCTGCCGGGCTGTGCGGGGGTCCCCCTAAGCTGCACAGGGGGTGCGACAGCTGCTGCGTGGTCACGTACCCATGGAGCTTACAGGGAACATAGTGTGGAGGGTCAGGCTGGAAAAGGGGAGAGGCGCGGCTCGGGCTGGAGGAAGGAAGAGGCATGGATCAGGCTGGAGGAGGGGAGAGACGGGGTCAGTCTGGGGGGGGGGGGAGAGGCGCGGGTCGGGCTGGAGGAGGGAAGAGATGCCGGTCGGGCTGGAGAAGGGAAGAGGTGTGGGGAGAGGCTTGACTCAGAGCCAAGGGGGCCTGGGAGTCGTGGCCAGAACTCTGGAGCCACTGCACACCTGGCTCCCTGGAGGGGATTGCCAGGGAGCCACAAGGGGGCAGTCAAAGAGCCGCATGCGGCTCTCGGAGCTGCTGTTGCCAACCCCTGCCCTAGCCCCACAAAGTCGACCTAGAGCATCCAGTGTGGACGCTCTAGGTCAACTTTGTAAGTTCCCCTTTAAGTCGACTTTAATTTTAAGTGTAGACACACTAAGTCGACTTAACTAAGTCGACTTTTAAGTTGACTTAGTTAAGTCGACTTAGCTAAAGTTGACTTAAAAGTACAAGTGTAGACATAGCCAATGAGAGCACAAAGTTCAGAAAAATGGTGAACTGGGACAGAATTCGTCCTCAAACCTGTTGAATGACATCAGTCTCAGCTTGGCACCTAGTTGGGTATGCATTTAAAAACATTGTAGATTTCCTTCAGCTAATTACTCAATTTCCAGTGAGCAGACCCCTATTTGGATTCTAACGAAAAGATAATCCATAATATATAGTGTTTCGTTGCAAGACTATTAAACAGACCTGGTGGGGTGGAACATGACCTAATCGTGTTTTTATAAATGTGTGTAGGCCACAGGAGATAACATAAAATATCCAAGTAAGCATCTCTATTGAGCATGCCATATTGATCAGATAGCATAGTAACCAAGTGATAGAAACAGACAATTGTTGCAAAAGCTGGAGAAAACTATTAATATTGTAAATCTAGGTCATTAAAATATATCATTTAGATCAAATAGGATACACCTACATAAAGAATAAGGGTGAAAATTAATTTCTGTGTAGAGAGCCAGTTCATTTAAGACCCACTGATGTCCTATTTTGAGGATTTAAGTAGTGTTTAAGTAGTATTTAGGCCTTGTTCTGGTCTTCTGAAGAGGGGTGGGTTTCACATTACATAGCTTAAATTGCTTGCATTTCTACTGCATTATCAATAACCTAAATGTTTTTAATGATCAGTGTTGAGAAAGTGTTCGTAAAAATATTTAATCCCACCTGTGATGCTGACAGACAAGGTGCCAGTGCATACCAAAGCCCCAATCTAAATCTCTTGTGTATTAATGTGTATCAAAGTGATCAAATGATCAAATCAAAGTGTTAAATGATCTCCTTGGTATTTAAACTTCATGAAAAAGAATGGGACATTACTTGCATTGTTTTCACATATCTGTATCCTGTCGTAATGTAGTTGCAAACATTTCCATTGTATGTACTGACATAATGAAATAACCCATCAAAAGAGAAACTTTGTAGAATACAACTGAAGGACGTAAGCAGAAAAGAGCTAATTTCAAAGCAAGTGGTCATTGTGTGTGATGATCAGGGGTCAAAGACTCAAAATACAAGACTCATTCTCTGTTATCAAAGGAAAAACCCATGTGCATAGTGATCCTGTCAACTTGTTTTCCTTCAAAAGCTAACAAAATTAATACTTACATAGTGAATTATGTCTTCATGCCCCTTTACCAAACCTAATCTCTAGTTCTCTCCCACTCTTATGGAGTCTTATTTTAGTAAAAATCCTGAACTATTTTTATACCATAGATCTCAAGACACATAACAAATGATGTCAGTATAATTACTCCCCCTCCTTTAAAAAAAAAAAAAACTAAAAACCAAACAGATGGGGAAACTAGAACAGGCAGGTGGACATCCAATGGACCAGCAGCAGAACCAAGAATAAAAACCAGATCTCCTTGAATCCCAGTCCGGTACTCTAAGCTACTGGACCACATTACCTCAAATGTAGAAAACATGAGATTAATGTAATATTAATTTTCATATTTAATTCCATCATTTAAAAAAAAAGTCTGAATTGGAATGCTGAAATTACTAGAGGACTTAGCCAGTTTTAGTCCAATCTTATCACAGAGTGTTCTGATATATTGTGCTCAGGAAGTGAGTTCCAGGGCCTGGAGATCTCAAGCATTATAGAAGCTTGTGGGCAATGAAGGAACCAAATAAAGTCTCATTCTTGCGCTGTGCATCTTAGAAGCTCAAGGAGGACTAATTTATGCACCTATGTGGCACAGAGATCTTCATCCTCATTTCAAAGTCACATTGCAGTCTGCTAAAACTGTGTCATTTGAGAGAAAAATTAAACTTACACCATTACAGGGTAGTTACTTGCACATGAAAAAGGTAAAAAGAGATAATTAAATTAAAATTAATTATATCAGAATTCTTCACATTTATCAGATTCCTTTTTGTTTAGTCAAAAGACAGACAGAACTGAAATTACACCTCAATTTATATAATTTATTATTTACATGAATGTTAATAAATACATTAACAAGGAGTTACAGAAAGAAAAGTCACGTGATCAACCGTTAAAGTTAAAGTTATGAATTTAACATGGAATATTCCAACTGTTATCAAGTAGGTATAATCAAACCTAGTTAATTCATTTCACCCATTATAAAGTACTGATTTTAGCAAAATCATCTTAGAACATAAGAGAATTAAGTACCAGTATACATTTTTTTAATGCAGGTCATTGTTCAACCCAACTGGCAGAAGTAGAAATCAAGCATTTTCCATAATTATGACACTTTACAGAGCTCAATAAGGTTTAAGGGATTCCCTAAAGCTACAGAAATGCTAATCTCTTGAAAGTCTCTGGTGATATCTTTATTCTGCTTAGCCACCTTCATCCCAGATTTTGGAATTAAGAATGACAGCAAGAACAGAGGGAACCACCTGGGTGTCCTGGAGCCCTGTTGAGTTTAAAATCCAAACCTCAGTGTTTTCAAACACCTACCCCAAATTAAATACCACACGTATAAAATTGCACCAAACAGGCAACCTCAACTTTGCCCTCTAAGTATATTTAATAATGTACCTATACAAAAACCATCTAAAACATTAATTTGCACTAAACCAATACCCGTATAACAGTCAATCACAAAATACTGTACCTCTTCACAAATACCTCTTTCATGAATAACACTTACCAGAAAAATACCAATATAAAACATCACAATCCTTGAGCAGCCACTTAATTCAGTGAAAATAAAAACCCATCAAAACACCACTATTACCACTTACATCAATCTACACACAGCAACTAAAAAATACTCTAACTATTCTGACACAACGGGTGCAAAGTTAAAACTGATTGTGTGGTACAGTTTGGGTGGTGTGACCATTTAAGCAGAGTAGGTGTTTGTTTGAAAGTTGTGAAGTGGGGCAAATAACTGCCAGTTTCCAGAATAACATTTAGCTTTGCTTGCTTGTTTTTAGAAAAGTTTGAGAGATACCGAGCTTTTAAAACATTAAGTTAGGTGTTATAGGAGTAAAAGTTAATCTTTTCAACCTTAACTTTCTTTGACTATTGTGGGGGGTGGGGTGGTATTTGGGGGATTAGTGGAGAATACAAACACACACCTTCCCTTCACCTATCTTTACACTTTCAGTGGGAAATTATGGTTTATTAATAATACTGAACTATGATCCTATAATGATTGTGTGTTTAATGTCTCTGCATTACAGATTCACAATTATTCCCTGGTACTTAGCGACAAACCTGTTAGTAAAAACAAAAAAGTACATAAAGCATTAGTTGCACAACTATATGAAAATTCCAAAGGGGTAGCCGTGTTAGTCTATTGTAGAAAGACAACAGAGTCCTGTGGCACTTTTAAAGACTAACAGATCTACTACCAAAAATAAATAAAAGAGGAAACCCTGGATGCCCCATCATCTCAGGCATTGGCATGCTTACAGCAGGATTATCTGGCTATGTGGACTCTCTCCTAAGACCCTATGCTATCAACACACCTAACTATCTGAGAGACACTACAGATTTCCTGAGAAAAATCCAATCCATTGACGGTCTTCCAGAAAATACCATCCTGGCCACTATGGACGTAGAGGCTCTTTACACTAACATCCCACACAAGGATGGATTACAAGCTATTAGAAGAACTATCCAAGATGATGACACAGCTAAACTTGTGGCTGACTCTGTGACTTTGTACTCACCCACAACCATTTCAGATTTGAAGATAATTTATACCTTCAAGTCAGTGGCACTGCTATGGGTACCCGCATGGCCCCACAATATGCCAACATCTTTATGGCCAATTTAGAACAACATTTCCTCACGTCTCATCCCAGAGCACCTCTACTTTACCTACGCTATATTGATGACATCTTCATCATCTGGACCCATGGTAAAGATGCCCTTGAAGATTTCCATAGAGATTTCAACAATTTCCACAACACAATCAAACTTAGCCTGGAACACTCCACACAAGAGATCCACTTTCTGGACACTACAGTGCAAATTAGCGATGGGCACATAAAGACCTCCCTATACCGCAAACCTACTGATCGGTATAGTTACCTACATCCCTCGAGCTTTCATCCTCGACACACCACACGATCCATTGTGTACAGTCAAGCCCTAAGATATAACCGCATTTGCTCTGACCCTTTAGACAGAGACAGACACCTTCAGGATCTCTACCAGGCATTCTTAAAACTACAGTACCCACCCACAGAAGTGAAGAAACAAATTGACAGAGCCAGACGGGTACCCAGAAGTCAACTACTACAGGAGAAGCCCATGAAAAACAACAACAGAACGCCACTGGTCACCACCTACAACCCCCAAGCCAGACCTCTTCAACACATCATCAAAGATCTACAGCCTATTTTACAAGATGATCCCTCACTCTCTCAAGCCTTAGGAGACAGACCTCTCCTTGCTTTCAGACAGCCCCCTAACCTTAAAAGGATACTTACCAGCAACTATAGATCATAAAACAGAAACACTAAAGCAGGAACATATCCCTGCAACAGACCATGCTGCCAACTTTGCCCTCATATCTACACTGATGACACCATCACAGGGCCTAATCAAGCCACCTACTCCATCAAGGGCTCGTTCACCTGCTCATCCACCAATGTGATTTATGCCATCATGTGCCAGAAATGCCCTTCTGCCTTATATATTGGACAAACAGGACAGTCTCTGCGCCAAAGAATAAATGGACACAAATCTGACATCAGAAATTGCAACACTACAAAACCAATAGGGGAACACTTCAATCTCCCTGCTCACTCCCTTGACGACTTGTTAATAGCTGTGTTGAAACAGATGAATAACAAATCACAGCTTCAAAGAGAAACTGCAGAACTCGAACTTATATGCAAATTTGACTCAGTTGTCTTGGGGTTAAACAGGGACTATGGATTTTTCTCTCATTACAACAAGTGATTTGACCTCCCCCTCCTCTATGTGCTGTTCCCCAGTGTTTGAATCCTAACACCTATTTTGATTTGCTGTTACAGCCTGACCTGATCCTATGTCATACACTCCCCTGCATTTAATTTCCTTCCCATTCTGTAAGTTTCCCATCTTCAAAGCGTCTGACGAAGTGGGATTTTCTCCCACGAAAGCTCATGCGATAAATAAATCTGTTAGTCTTTAAAAGTGCCACAGGACTCTGTTGTCTAACTATATGAAAGTCACCCAACTGAAGTCAAAGAAACACATTTTCTAAGATATGTGTGACTGTTTTACATAAAATCAGGTAGACACCTTTGTAAAACATACATTTTAAATACTTGGTTACATATCTACATGAAATCAACATTTAGATGCAAATGATCAGTTCTACTATCAATTTTAATTGGCCATTAGTAGAAACTTAGTTCAATTCCATATGGCACCATAGTTGAGATACTGTTTTGTTATAAAAAACGGCTTTTCCCCTGAGCTGAGAGAAAGAAGAAGGGTTTAACAATGTGCTTACTGAAAAGGGTTTTCTAACACTCTTCAGTTGCATGTTTTCTTCTATCCTTTTCAAATAGTTCTTCAGCTTTGAACTTGCCGAACTCAAAAGAGACTTTATGAAAGTAAAACTGACTGCTTGCTAAACAGAAGCCCAAATCAACAAGCAATGACATGAAAATGGCACAGGAAATAATGGTAAAGATCAAGTTCCATAAATTAAATAAAGATATTTTCTACCTTTTTTCTTTTTGCTTTCATATGCTTTTCTACCAGCATATGAAAATCTAAAGCACAAAGCACACTTTATAGACTCATAAGTAAAAGACAACTTGAGAGGACATACATCACTAGAAAATAATATGACATATCAGTTCACGTCACACAGATAGGTACAAAACTGAAAGATCATAGCAGCAAACTCTTCTACAGTCTCCGAACTCTGTTATGTTGCCACAAATAATTGATCTTCAACATTTGTTATATACTGCCTCTTAACATTTATCAGCATTTGACAGGAGACAGATGCCAGTCATTTTCTTCAATTTATCTTTCCAATGTACTTCTATATCTTGGTATTTAGGGACATGGCATAAACCTGAAAAGAAAAGAAAACAATACTTTTATTTTAAAGTTTCAAAGGGGTAGCCGTATTAGTCTATTGTAGAAAAACAACAGAGTCCTGTGGCACTTTTAAATTCTAACAGATTTATTTATCACATGAGCTTTCGTGGGAGAAAATCCCACTTTGTCAGACACTGATAAATAAATCTGTTAGTCTTTAAAAGTGCCACAGGACTCTGTTGTTTTTATTTTAAAGACATGTTAATTATGTTACACAAGAAAAAATTAATATTGTGTAAGAAAAATCTATTAATGAACTATGGTAAATGAATTTAAATTCATTATATGAATTTATAGTATAATATACTTTGAAATTGATCACACAATAGTACCTTGCTCTTAGTAGTTGTTTGCTTTCTGCTTCTTCACAGGCCTTTAGCTTTTTTCTTATTTTTAGGTCAGGTGCTTTCATTTTCTCCAATTGCTCTCAAACACTCCAATAATGACTTTCTCCTTCTCCCAAGCCCCACTGGTTAAGAAAAATTCCAATCCCATACTACTCCAAAGCCATAATCTCCAGATCTCCTCTTGACAACTACTACAGCAGGAACTCTTCATACAAAATCAAGAGGAATTAGATGACTAAGGGCTGTATGGCATTTATTGAAAAGCATTCCAAAATCAATGTCACAGGATATACTTCCTGGATCAACTTAGTCCAAAACTGCTGGAGAACCCACTCTTTCTGAGCTTACCAGCAACAGCACTAGGATTTTGGTTCTCCAAGAGCACATGAATGAGGCAGAAGTCGAAGACTTGGTTGTAGAATTCCACAAAAGTTCAAAGCGCAGTGTGAAGGGCCAGGACTCTGGGCACAATTTCAAGGGGGCACCATAAATAGTGTCTGATGAGACTTGAACCCTGTTTACAAGCCACTCATTCAGACCACCTGCCTGCACTAGGCCTAACGCCAAGAGACTAGACGGCAAAAACCTAATTCCCATTTAAAGGGCAGTAACTCACATCAAATTGTGAACTAAGCACAATTCCAAGAGACCCACAGGGCCTCAGAGACTCAATCCCTAGTTACACAGAAGTCATGGTGCCCATCTGACTGCAGTGATACTAAACCCCCAGAATTCAAAAGAGAGATGCAACGAGAACCCTGATTACAGGGCAGTCACCGGGATTGGCCAAAACAGCATAGATCATTACCCAAATTACAGGAAGGTCAAGTTTCTCAAAGGATCAAAGGGACCAATATGTCCCATACCATGAGTACTTTTGACATGCCTCCTAATTACAGGGTTGTTATGCTGACTAGTTGACTGGAGTATGGCATAAGGCCAAATGAGCCTGTGCCACAAACTGGGACCCTAGTTACAGGGCAGTCCACAGAGCTCAATATCCCCTAGAAGCCAGAGGCACACAAACACTCCCTAAATTACAGGGTCATGACTCAAAACCACCAACCAACTAAAGTAGCATGGTGACAAAAGAATGAAGGGCAGAGACCTGAACCCTCGATACAGAGTGGTCAAGCTGCGCAGGTACTAGGGGATGGTATATCTCTTGCAGGTCACAGGAACGTAACCTAAATCACCCACCCTAAAGGCCAGTCATTCCAATCAACCCATTCAAAGGAGTTGAACTAAAACAGGACTGAAGTGGAGAGACCAGATCCCTGTTTACAGGGAGGTAACACTATCCATGGTATTAAAATATGGCATCTGTGCCCTTACTTTTCCCTTCGGTGGGGAGAAAGAGGAGGATAAATACATGAGCACACTTTTCTGATTCTGAGAACAGAAACGAAAAAGTTCTGCAGCAATTTAAATGGAAGAAAATAAAAAATAAGAAGCTTTCACACCCAATTCTATCATGTGCTCTCACAAACACACACATACAAAAGGGGGATTTCCCAGGACAGAAAGAGAGCTCATCACAACAGCTGGTGTTTAACTCAACCAATCTTCCTCCCCACAAATAAAAGCGGAGGGAAGGGGAATACCTGCACCCTTATCATAGGGCAGTCAAACTGAGCAGGCTGAGAACAGGGCACAATCCCAGAAGAGTAAAGGACAGAGACCTGAACCCTCATCAGAGGGAAGTCACTCTGCTCTAGTTGACAAGGAGATCAGCAGCTCCCATAAGTGAGGAGAATGTGACTCTCACACCCTGATTACAGGGCAGTCACTCTGGCTAGCTAAATTAAGGAGCAGAATCACAAAAGACAATTTTGGACCTGAACCCTGATTACAGGGTGGCCACGTTCCTAAGGGCAGAGTCCTGACCCCAAATTACAGGGAGGTGAGTGACAGCGCAAGGCTCCAATGAGCTCAGTATCACCCAGAGGGAACAGGAATATGACTTGCAACCTAATTACAGGGCGGTAATTCTGACTAGATGGACACAGTGTGGCATAACGACAAAATAGCAAGTGGGTAGAGACATGGACCCTAGTAACAGGGAGTCACACTGCTCCTTTTAACAGAGCTCAAAGGCTATGTCTACACTAGCAATTTAAGTTGACTTAAGGAGGTTTAAGTCGACCTAAATTACTCCCTGCCTACACCAGACTTTCATTAAGTCGACTTAAGAAATTCCTTAAGTCAACTTAATGAAAGCTTAAGTCAACTTAATAAGAACCTCCCATTAGGTCTACTTAAGCCTTAAGTCGACTCCTTAAGTCAATTTAAGGACGGTGTCGACTTTGTTAAGCCAAATTAATAAGGTTGACTTAAAGTTGACCTTATTAAGTCGACTTAACAAAGTCGACCTAACTTTTTCTAGTGTAGACATAGCCAAAGTGCCTCAAAAGTGAGGGGGAGGTGACTTGCACCCTGATTACAAGACAGTCACTTGTTCAGAACCCTCCTATCCCAACCCTTCTGGCGCCCTGAGGCGGAAGGCTCCTGCAAGGCTGTGCCGGCTGCGGGAAGCTCCTAATGCTGGGCGGCCTCCTTCTGGGCCCTTTCCCCACTGAGCTCCCCTTCCCAAGACTGCCCTGGAGCAGACCAGGGCCTGGGCACACATGTGGCTCTCAGCCCTGCCCTTGGCTTGTGCTGCCTGCCTCAGAGCTTCCCTCAGTCCTGCCTCGCAGCCACTGCCCACCCCCCAACTCCAAGCCACACCCTGGGCTTGAGCTGACTCCACCTCTCTCATCCCAAGCACTCTCCCCCTCCAACCGGTTGCCCCAAACCCAGTTAGCCCCATCTCCTAGTGGGCCGTGTTGGCTAAAATTTTGGCATCCAAAGGCCATGGTGGCAACAAGGCCAGTGCTCAGCGGTTCTGCCCCTGGAGGTGGGAGATGCAGAACTCACCTCTCAAGCTGCTTCCCACTTCAGCGGCAACAATGAGCCCACCCTGGCCTCTCCCTGGCAGTGAGGGGGCCTGAGCCATGCAGTGTTGTCCCTCAGTAGTGCATAGACCATCTGCACCTGCTTCCTCACAGCACCAAGTCTGGTCCCATCCCTTCTGTCCAGTCTCTAGCCCCAAGTCCATCGTGTCTTCTCGCATCCCCAGCAGCACAGTGCCATCCCAGGCACTTTGGCAGAGCCCGCCACCAACCCAGTGAGGAGTTGAGCCTCTCCCAGCCTCAGGCCGTGACTTCCCCTTTGCACAGCTCAGCTTCACTACTGGAAACAGAAGCCAAGAGACAGTAGCTCAAATCCCCAAAGGTGTTTAGGCACCTAGCTCCCATAATGGCTAAATATCTTGGAGGATTTGGGCCAGTATGGCCAGAAGATAGAGCAGAAGTCTCTAGTGTAACTAGATATCATAGATACCCTCTGTATGAGCATCAGCACGGGAATTACCTGCTCACTTAAATGTGCTGAGGTGCTATCCCCATCAGATTATTGTGTTCTCAATGTTCTTCTTTCATCCATAGAGGTTTTAAAGAATCTTCTAGGCAAAAGACTTTTAATTTTCTTTTAAGTAGATGCATGTTTAATTGCATGTTTTACAGTACACAAAAATAAAGATCTTACAGCTTTACAGTTATAGCTACATGCTCCAGTACCTTTAGTTTGAAACCAAATTACAGTTACATGAAAGTCAGTTCTTTATTCCCCTTTAATATAGAATATATAGGGTATGTGTATGTGTGATTCTTTGGTAATAACACAAAATTCCAGCATAATAATCTCAATACACAATAGGGAATAAGTGTTGACAGAGGATATATGTACATTTGTTTTTAAAAAATCACATTCTGGTTTGGAAACTTTGACCTTCCTATTTCAAGTACTACTGTCTGAAGTGTAGTGGAAAATAGGGTTAGAAAACAGCAGCTGGGTACATAACCACAGGTGCTGCTTTGAATTCCTTCAATTTATCTCAGAATACCTGTCCTGGTTAGCTTTGCTATTCTGCAATTATATTAAAAAGCAGAATTCAGCTTGAACTGTAAATAATGGGTTGATAGTGCCAATAATGAATTTATGGAATGACTTACTATATTAGCTGTCAGTATTAAAAGTGTATGATTTTAGAAGGACCTGATTTCTTATGCCTGTTCAAATGGCAATTCTCTGAATTTTCTTCTAGTCCCCTCCAACCTAACCCAAGGGATCATTTCCACAGTCTTGATTTACTTTTACACCTTTCTTGGGTATGCTGATCAAGGTAACAGCCTGACAAGGAGAAGGAAATAATGACACTTATTACAGTCCATACTGTGTTTTGTACAATCTAAGCCTTATTAAGGCTTCAAGGATGTTTTTTGGTTCAAGGTAAGTAACAGCTATTTACATTTGTATTGCAACCAGACTCAAATACATTTTGCTTTTCTCCCTTGAAAGCTAAAAAATCAAACAGACAGGTGACCTTTATGAAATGGGTTAGAAGGTCATAGTCCACTTCCTCCTGGACAGGTATCCAGGTCACAGAAGCCATCATTGAATTTGGCATTAATTAGTATTTTTGTTGCAGTTCCTGAAACACATTTACCTTGGGGGGAAACATGATAACTAATTAAGGGTGCGTCTACACTTCCAAGTTAGGTCAACTTAAGGAGACTTAAGTCAACCTAAACAAAGCCACGTCCACACTGGGCTTTTCTTAAGTCGACTTAAGCATTTCCTTAAGTTGACTTAATAACACCTCCTTTTAGGTCGACTTAACGCTTAAATTGACTTTATTAAGTCAATTTAAGCCAATGTAGATGGGGATTAGCGCCTAAATCAACCTTATTAAGTCTACTTAAAGTGTTAAGTTGACTTAATAAGGTCGACTTAGGGTATTATACACTAGAAAAAGTTAAGTCGACTTTGTTAAGTTGATTTAACAAAGTGGACTTAAGTTTTCTAGTGTAGACATAGCCCCTGTTACTGTATAGAGCTGGGTGGAGAACAGTAATTCTGTTTTGCAGCAGATTTGTCTATTTCAAAATCAGATTTCATTCTGATTTGGAATGGTACCTAAGTATTTTGAAATTCTCTGTGAAATCGAATAACTGATCTGTACTGAACTCTAAAGCAGCCTGGTAAACTGCCCTACAGCCAGGGACTTGCGAGCCTTAGAAGCCCTAGCTCCATGGTAGTACATCTGGTGGGCCATCCTGGATCTTGGAACCCAAACAGCCCCACTTGGCAAGGAGTCACGAGCCTGGGAGCTGGGACTTCTACAATGTCCAGGCTCCCAGCTTCCCATCAGGGAGGCAGGTAAAGAGCTGGAAGAGCACAGTACAACTCATAGGGCAAACTCACTTGATAACCATTTCAGTGTCAAATTGACGAGTCAGTTCAGGATGCCTCTAATATCACCTGCAAAGGCTTCTGTTCCTTTTTCCATCCCCTGAGTTTCTCGTCTCTCCTTACTTATCTCCTGCATCCTCTCTGGCTCCTCTTCCCAACACTCCTCTGCATATCATCCCCATTAGGGCTCACCTCTTATATTTCTCTCCTGACTTGCCTCCTACTTCACTTCTGATCCTTAATAGTCCCATCATGCATCATTTCTGATCCCGCAGAGCTTCTAAAACACATACTTGAAAGAAAAGCCATTAACACCTTTCATTCCTGAATCAGTTTGGAGGAGGTGAGATGGAGGCGGAGAGGAGAAGATTTTGTTTGAGTTCTGGCACAAGGTTCAGTTTACTTCTTATTTTATATGACCTGGTTTTCCCTCAGGCATGGGGACAAATCACAGCTGATACCAGAAACTAACTGAACTAGAGGCTTTCAAGCCTGAATGCACAGCCTGGCTAACACTAAACAGAGCTGGAAACAATGCAGTAATAATGCTCAATTTTCAGACAGCAGATTTGATTAGAGGGAAGAAATCTGTTTTGCAGATAACATTTCCCATTTCCATGTCAAACAAGTACTAAATAGCATGAGTTAATGAGCATGAAAAAAGGAGCATGAAATCGGAAAAGGATATTATTTGGCAGTGAGGAGGTGTAGGGGAAGAAGGGAAATGTGGTCCTGTGTGATATCACAAGAGTAGATCATTTACTATGGCACCCCATATGATTAGGTGTGCAGGTAAGGTTTGCTGGAGAACCATTATACCATTATTTGTTGCTGTTATAATTATTTACTGAATATCTACCCTACGGGTAGCATCCAGATCCAGGACCTGTAATTATGGTTCAGAGCATGCACATGGTTCCCACCCAAAGAGCTTATATGTTGCCCAACTCTTGTCCACTGGCCCAATATGAGGTTCTTCAAAGTAGAGCAAATCTGCTTGTGGCTTTGTACACAGTTTTGGGAAACTGGGTCTGAGGCTCATCTGTGTGTGATGCTTTATTCCTCAGTATGTATTCACCTCAGACCAGATCCAATCAGACAGGCCTCCAGCGACAAAGTTTTAGTTTCAAAAGAAACATAGAACAAGATTAAAGTCCAACAACTTCTTCTCTGCTTGTCTGTGCAGCCTCCTGCTCCAAAATTCACTCTCAGTGCTGAAACTTCCTGCTGGGAAGGCAGAGGTGACTTCCTGACAGGAACCAGAGAGTTCATCCAACCTGCCCATTTATAGTCCACAACTTATAGTTCCTATGGCTGCTGTTGAAGCATACTGGACATTGGGCTCCATATGCTAAGAAGTTCTTGGTGCCACACCTCAGTGCAAATATCTGTGATACCTGACAACATATTTATTTGTGATGCTCGGAAAAACAAAGACAAGAACAATCAATCACATAGACACAGACACAAGGGCTATATCTACACTTGTTAAAATTAGTTCGAATTAGTTGGTTCGAACTAAGTAATTCGAACTAATTTTAGTTAGGTCGAATTAGCTTAATTCGAACTAGCATGGCCACACTGGAATGTTAGTTCGAACTAAGCAAGCACTTGCTTAGTTCGAATTAGCGATCCCCATTCATTTCAATGGCCAGTTAATTCAAACTAAGAAATTAGTTCGAATTAACATGGCCACATTGGTTAATTCGAACTAGTTAGTTCAAATTAACCCCGTAGTTCGAATACCATATTTGAATTTTTTAGTTCGAATTAAGGAAGCCCTTAATTCGAACTAACTAAAGCCTAGTGTAGCCATGGCTTTAGTTAGTTCTAATTAAGCCTCCTTAATTCGAATTAACTTGCCAGTGTAGACATAGCCAAGGAACTTATTCTACAGGCTATGGATATGCTGATTCACTGTGGGTATGAAGTAACCTGTGACGGGGTAGGCTTACCACGCACTGGAAAAGCTAGACAAACCCTGTGGTCAGCAGAGGCCCCATCCCTTAAGCCCTGCCGGGCATGTTCAGACTGCTGCCCTGGTATAAATGGGAGCAGCCCAGTGCAGTTAGGGGAGACCAGTGTGGAGGAAGGACGCCTGCTGGAGGATCCTGAGCCGGACCTGCAACAGTCCCTGCGAGAGCAGCCATTATCTGTGGGCAGCTGGGAGACAGAGGAACAGGTACCTGCAGTCACCAAAGAACCCCAGCACCCTGAGGAGGAGCTACACAGTCACCCGCTGGAAAGGGCAACCAGGAACTCCATGAAGGTACAGCAGCAAGGCCCTGGGTAGGAAGTGGCCCGGGGACTCGTATGGGGGAACCAGGTGAGGTCAGTGTCCACAGCCAGTGTGTTGCAGTCTGGATCCCCACTGGCCCGGCGTTGTACCCCCGGGCACCAATAGGGCCCTGGGCTGGGGCTTGGTGGAATGGGAGGGCCTGAGTCCCCTTACCCGGCGTGACTCACCCTTAGCCTGCCCTGAGTTGCAAGGGTGCCTGCCAGCTGTATGGACTCTATGGCCACTAGGCCAGACTGCCCTGAGTTGTAAGGGTTGCGCAGTGATTGTGTGAGGATTGCCCTCCATATCTACAACCCTGGATTTTCCCTACTCAGGGGTGCCACGGAGGGCATCCCATGTGACGTAACCGCACAATCATGGAACCTTAAAATTTTACCTGTTCTGCAGTGTGACTGCTGTTGAATTACACTGAATTCTTGTAAAAAGAGGTACTCACTTCTCAGTAAAGAGGTGGAATTTGTGAGCTCTTGGACAGTCATTCAAATCAGCAGAAGTGACAGACATGCACTGGCCTTCAGAGTTGACTCCGTATCACTAAATATCCAAGAGCTATCATAGTTAATGATAACAAAAATGTGCATGGATGTTAAACCTCTTGCTTCAGGGCTTAAGCCAATCTCTAACACTTAGAGACCAGGTTCAGTCCTAATGTTGTGGGTAGATTATCTCACATCTTCCTACTGTTACATTCCTACATCTTCTGTAGTATATGTGGGGCTGGCCGCACTGGGAGACAGGATTCTTACTAGATGGACCTTGTGTCTGTTCCAGCCTGGAATTTTAATGTTCATCCATGTTAACACCTCCTCCTGATCTGGAGAAAATGTCAATGCTGATTGAGAAATATTGATTGGTCCCTGCCCTAGTATCACTTTCTTTCTTTGATGTGAGATTTCCAGGGATGACATAGTGCTAGGCATTTATTAAGCCACCCACATGTACCACACACCAATATCAAAGTGCCTCTCACCTGACCTGAAAGATCTGCTATGACCCAGGCCTTGACCTCTCTGAAGGTACCGTCAGCAACAGTGACAATACTGACAATTATGTTGATGAGATTTTCTTTGCAGACAATTGTCCAGGAAGAAACTGACCTGAGAAGCCCAGTTGGAACTATTTACCACATTTTGTGATGGATTGTCCATTACAAACAATTTTTAAATCAAAATTGGAACTTTTTCTAAAAAATCTGAATAAGTTCAAATGGGAATTATTCTGGGGCAGTTCTCTGATCTGTGTTATACAGGAGGTCAGAACAAATTATCGCAGTGGTCCTTTCTGTCTTTAGAATCTATAAATCTATGAACTTATTTCACACAAACTACCCAAGAAGTAATCTTTTTGTGCACAAGCTGTCAGTCTGAAAGAATTTCTTTTACATGCCTTGGTGTAAAGGCAAAGTCATATCCTGGAAGATCCTCTATGCAAACCTATTTACTATGATTTGTACTGACAGGTTGCAGGGTGTTATACTATGACATAGGATGAACCCCCCACATGATGTTGGACAGTGATGGAATCTCACAATGAAGCAGATGAGAGTAAGGAGGACCGTATTCAGCGCAATAATTTTATGAATATATACATACACATCTATAGCAATATACTTCAGTAGGTAGCACACTGTATTAAAAGTCAGGATATTTGCCTCTGTTTCCTGCTTTGCCACTGAGCTTCTGTTGCACCTTGGGCAAGTCCTTGTACCTCTCTTTCCCCTCCCATACTTTGTCTGTTTAGATTCTAAGATCTTTGGGGCACAGACTGCTTCTTATTGTGTGAATGTGTAGCACCTAGCACAATGGAGTTTTGATTTTCTTGGGGGCTTTAGGTACTACTGGAATGTTATTAGTAAAAATTTACACAAACCTTCATACAGAAACAGACATGTTTATAAATGTAGACAAGTAGTTGTATGGACAGATAGACCACAAAAACATTGCAGAGACATATTTTCATGAAGTATATTTTCCCCGCTTTCACATTCAGCAACCTTTCTTCTTTCTCACTACATTCATTCATTCCGAGCTTACGTTAAATCCAGAGATGTGGAATGTAAGATATTTCTTGAACTCACTGCATCTCTATTTTTGAGTTGTATGCCATGTGCTCACTGTGTCTCTTTCATTCACTCCTTTTTGCACACCATCCATCTTTTTCTATTATTTGTGCTTCTGCTTTTGATAGAGACAACAAGCACCTTGTACGTTGACAGAACAGAAGGCCATTCTGATTTAAGCCTTTTACTCACTGCTGGCTTTGCTAGCAAGCCAGGTCGTTGTGTCATATGACTACTCTGAAAAGAGTGGTTGTTGGCTTTGGTCACTGATTTTCTTTGGAATTTCTTAATTATGTGTGACGAAGGCAGAGAAAATATCTGTCCAATTTCACATAAGCTTTCTGCGGGCAGGGACTGTCTCTGTCACAGTGGTGCCATGGCCTGTAGATGTTACAGTAATACAAAAAATAACAACAATAAATAATTTATCTCCTACTTAAAAGGGCAAGATCCGAAGGGGTAGCCGTGTTAGTCTATTGCAGAGAAACAATCTGTTTGTTTAAAAAGGCAAGAATTTCTCCAGTGTTCCATATTACTTTTGTGTGTGTGTGTGTTTGTGTGTTAACATGGGTGAAAGGCATTTGATTGATCCTGCATTTATCCACAAGACTGGTACAGCCCTAATTTTCCAAAGAGGCTAGGACCAGATTTCCATGTGCTTTGCACTCACATTTGGGACCAAATCTACAAAACAGCTCAGCTCCCATTTAGCCAAATAAATAAGGTTTATTTTTTTCAAATAGGTGCTGAGCTTGTGTGACGGGGCAGCTGCTCTGCAGTGGCATTTACAGGGTTACAAAGGGCTTGAGAGCAGCAGCCAATCAGGAAGGTGAGCTGCTGAGCCAATCAGGGGTGATGGACCCTGTATAAAAGTCAGTAGCAGCGGTTAGAAGTACAGTTAGCTTTGGGAGCTTGGAGGAAAAGGTTCTCTCCCTAGTGGGTAGGCTGAGGGAGCCAGCACCATGGACAGCTCACTGAGAGCTGTCAGTGGCTGGTGGTTCTGTAGGCACAGATGGAGGCAGAGTCGGGAGCAGCAGACCCAGAGGTGAGGGGGCCTGGTCCCTCAGAGTGCCAGAGTTGGCAATGGACTCATAGGCAAGTGAGTTGGGACTTTCCCCGGGAAGGGAGGTGCATGGGCTAAGGCACTCAACTGGAGGGCTGAGTAGCTGGACAGGTCATCATTTAAGACTAATTCCCCAGTAACATCACCAGAAGGTGCCTATCCAGTGGGGAATGTGTCACCTTGCTACAGCTTGTTTCAAAATTCTGGCAAGGCAGTGTGCCTGCTTTCTCCACAGTGTCCTACTAATGTGCCTCCTGGTCCTGAATGGAACATTGTTAAAAGTGAAGCAAATACATTGAGCCATGTGCAGAGCTGGCCTGTGTTAGAACCTGATTTCCTTGGTGTTATCTTCATTCTCCCTAGCACAGTTCATGCTCTAAGATGACCAACCACCACAGCTCCTGTTCTATTCCTTTCTCCACCTGATAGGAACATCTTTGCTGGCTTACACTGCAGGTATCAAAATCACAAGTACATTTAGTAAGCAGATGACAAGCCTTTGATAAAACATCACCATAGTGAGAACAGCTGGTTTATAAACTTGACCTTTTAAGGAAAAATAATACATTAAAAAGTCTTTCTTTAAAAAACATTCCTGGCAGATCTGTCATCTCCTCCTCAACCCAAGTGACAAGTGAGTTCTACAATGGGGCTTCATGAAGTTCAAAACATATTGCACGGCAGATGCTCTGATACTATTATTCTGTAACTCTACACAGACTACCCCCTGTCATCTCCTTCCTTGAGGCAATTTATGACCAGCTATCTGGTTGCAGTTTTACTACCTTCTATAGCCCTGTGCAGGACTAAAGGCACTTTAGCCCTGAGCTGTTTGAGGTAAACACTATGTCGTCTTCAGTGCTTTATGCTCAGCAATGTGCTATTAACAGAAATAATTGGGTGGGGAAGTGGCAAAGAGTGGGGGAAATATATAGATCAATAAATACCATACTATGCTCAGGCCAGGAATATGAGTTCCCAAAAGAAGACATGACCTTAAAAGAACCAGCAAATCCCCCCAAATATTAAGTTTTTAGGTAAGCACCACGGAGCTGCTACCAGTATATCCAAGATGTTGTCTCTACTGAGATAAACGAAGGTTGATCAATTATTTATGATGACAGGGCTAACATTTCTAAAACAAACTTATTAATATTTATCTTTGGCAGTTCTTTGTTTCACATTTAGCTTTTGGAGTTGATGTATTTTTACCTAAAAAATAATTTATTCTTGTAATGTTTTACATAACAATAGGTAGGAAATATGCATATGGTACTAGGTTGGGATATGTAAAAATCTCAGCTCAGATCCTGTCTCTTTCCTACCATGAGATAATGCTTTTCATCCATATATCTCAATGTGCTTTATAACTGAAGTCAGCAACCGTAGTCCCATTTTACAAATGGGGAAACGGAGGCACAGAAGTGATTGCCCATGTTCAAGCACTAAAGCACTGAGAGGCTGGAATTGAACTCTGGGCTTTTGAGTTATATGTAGTCTAGGGCCCAAGCTACAATGCCACACTGCTGTTGTAGGTTATGTTGTTTATGGCCAGAATGTTAAATGGTAAGCACCCGTAATAGGGGCCAAACTTTTTAAAAAAGCCCACCTCCCATTTAGGCACCTAAATAAGGGTCAGATTTTCAGAAATGCTCAGTGTTCAGGAGTTCCCACTGTGAAATGGCTAGTCATTATTTTCAAACAAGGATAGCACTCAACATGCTGAACTCTTTTGAAAATCTAAGCACTTCTTTTGGCACTTAAATGGGAGCTGAGCATTTGAAAATCTTCCCCTTACATCACTGATGCCTTAATTCTTCATCTCCAAAACTGGGATACCACCATCATATCTGTTTTATCTGTTTAGATTGTAACCTCTTTGGGTCACGGACTATTTGTATGTACGGAACCTAGTACAATGGGATTTTCTAAGGCCTTTATTAAGCACCACTGTAACACAAATAATAAATTCTGAGAGCTATTAGTTCACCAAACACTTTGGATCAGCAAAAGTGAACTGTATCTGTTAGAGAAGGAATCTTGGTGCATTTCAGCCCATTCAACTTCCTGTCCTGAACAGAAGCAAGAGGCAAAAATAAGAAAATAAAGTTATCCCAAACTTTTTGGAACTTTTGATGGAGGTTTGCCTGGAGTTTCCAAAGAAGCTTTGCATTGGTTATGATTGTCTCTGAACTGCTTCAACCATTCCTAATTGAATCCCTCTGAACCAACCATTAAAACTGAAATTTAAAATGCCGTCCTCCAGTTGATCTCAAGAATGATATTATACTATCAATTTCCTATCAAATTATAGTGCTTTGCAGGAATGCATTAAGCTATCAGATCTTTTTCATTATGGGTTTCTCATAGGGCTTTTAGTTCCAAATGAGCTTTGAGCCCAACTAAATCTCTAATGAAGCTGTTTCTCTCTCCTGCTGCACAAAATGAAAAATGTAACTTCTGTGCTGTAATCTGGGAATGTGCAGCTTTCATAAAGTTAGGCAACTGTAGGTACAAGTTACTATATCTTAGTGAGTAACTGAGATGGAAAGATGCAGTTAGGATTGCTAAATAGCAAGTTAGGTAGGAATTCAGAGATGTGCTGATATGATAAAAATATTGAAGTAGTGTATGTTTAATATTCTCTTGATCTCCTTCCTCACCACAATCACCCCTAGGGGAATTCTGTCGGTCTTTCTGGCAGCCCGGAGCTTTTGCTGGGGAATTATTGGGATGGTAGCTAACGTAAATACTTCTGTTCCAGAGGGGACATGAATCTTTCCTGATCAGCTCCTGGCACTTGTAAGATTTTGAAAGTATTTGAAATGTAAGAAGTTCCAAACTGACTAAGCAGATTGATTTAGAGGCCATTTTAAATACCTGCTCTAGCTAGCAGTGTTAGCTTTATTGCTTAAAAATGACAGCTGTTTCTAAATGTGCACTTATGGAAGCATTGTAATTTTGCTTATGGGGGTGGGATGGGAAGGGGGGTCCATGCAAATTACATCCTGACATTTCATCTTCATTGGCAGCTTACAGAAAAAGCGCTGCGTATTTTTGGGAATTGCAAAGCTAAAAGAGACAAGGAGAGGGGACTGTCTGCAGAATGGATGTTACATGTGCTCTGGACCTGATCCTGCGTGGTGCTGAGTTCCCACTAAAGCCCAGTGGGAGCTGAGGAGGATCAGTATGTCTCAGGGGGTGCCTTGCTATGCATAAGATCAGGTGCATAGTTTTGTTCTTACTGTAATGGTGATGGTGCTTGGCAGGCTATGTCCTCAGTGCTGTATATTTCATTTATGGCTTCACTGTATCTTTTAAGGCACAGCCCAGTGATAGGGGCAGTGAAAGAGAGTCAGAATTCCTCCCTGAGCTCTTGGGCATGCAAGCAGAGAACACCTATTATGAAACCCCTTAAGAGGATTTGACAAACTTCTTTCTGCACACACAGCCAGCTTTGCCATGGTCTGGCCTCCCTCCAGCCCTCCATGTTCCCTTATTCTTTGGGGACTGCATCTGTGCCAAGAGTGCAGCTTTGTATGCCTTTCTCCTTTGTGCACAGGGGTCATCAGGGTGCAATCTGCCCTAGCTACCCTTAAAACACCACAGAGAGGGAGCAAAAAAGTGGAAACTGAGCACAGAGAAGTTAATGTTTCGGAGCCACATTGCTAGTCAGTGGCAGAAGAAATTAGAACTCAGGAATTTCTTCTCTGTCCAGTTAGCATTCCCTAACATATGCATAGAGCTGATAGACTGAACAGTGTGCATATGCTACATATTCATACATATGCACAGACACATGGGAAACACAAGTACACTTACACATTAATTCTCAAAGGGAATGTAATGTCCAGAGGCTAAGGTACAGCATGGGAAGTCAAGGGATCTGGCTTCCAACTCCAGCTCTATCCCTGACTTGCTTTAAAGTGCTTTCATTTAAACTCTCCCGGGGAGATATTCAAAGACACAACTGAGATGTAAGTGTCCTTTCAATGAGAACTGGGAACTTCTGTGCTCTTTGTGCCTTTGAAAATCTTCTTCTGTGTTCTCAGCTTCCCTCTCTGCTGGATGGGGATAATGAAGAAGGCTTTGCAATCGGCAGTGGTTAGCCCCATAGAACTGCTAAGCATTATTAGTAGTATGAAATGATATATTTGATGGATAATGTGGGCTAGAATATGTGCGTTACATGAAATATGCAGTGTGTGGCAATACAATCAGGGGTAATGGAAATCTCACTTTTTATGGGTCCGTTCAATGGACTGCATCTCCCCTTATTGTTAGATAGTAACAATCTTCCATTATCCCAGCTCAGGTAACAGAAACACACGATGGAATGATTTAAATCGCTCTCCATGAAATCCTCCCAAGGTTTGGAATTGGTTTAAATGAAAAACCACAAGAAAAAGCAATAACAATTTTAAAACTTTTAAGTCAAAGCCATAAATTCCCTTCAGCTTGTTGAATTTGCAGAGGCATTGTCCTGTGAAAGGGACCGAATTAAAGAGTTGCTGGGCAGCAACACAAATCTAAGCAGAGTCACCTATTAAAATATCTTGTAAGTGGGTAAGGAGCAACACAAACTTGATTCCTGGTGGAGGGATGAAGGGAGCATGTTGCTCAGATTTTCTTTCTGGCTGATGTTCAGAGCAGTCTCCTCCAGCTATTCTCTGATACCATGAAACGAGGACTTTGTATCCTTGGGAGAAAAGAGTGCAACAACAATCCTCTGGATCATCACAAGAGAATGGAGGCAGGCTCTCCAAAGCTACTCACAGAAGTTCCCCCTTTTGTCTTAAACCAGTTTAGTTAAACCAGTACAACATCTCTGCATAGACTCTCTTATTTTGTTTTAAAACTGGTTATGTCAATTTAGCTTGTACCTGTAAATATACCAGTGTAAACTAAGCTGCTATAAGTCAAACTGAAATGAACATAAAAGCATTCACCCACAAAATTGCACAAGTTTAATTAAGTCAGTATTAACTCATTCCTTTAGTTAAAATAGCATAATTTTGTGAGTAGACCAAGCCTAAAAGCATCTGCCTTCACATCTTGAGCTAAAAAAACAGGTACCTAGCTATCAATTGTAGCAGACTTACATCCTCTATATATCAGGCACAAGGACAGGGATGCAACACACACTGTGCAATGGGTCACATAAAGATGGGGAAATTGCGAGGTACCCCTCAACACAGACAAGAAAAAACATATACTTTGTCCTCTTATAGGAGCTTTATCTGGGAAGGTCAAAACATTTTGCAAACTTTAAGAGGTAAAGTTCCTCTTGCTGTTTCAGTTTCCCTGTCCATAAAGTGGGCATAGTGACTCTTACCCTCTACTTTAAGATCTGTGGATGAAAAGTGCTATATGAAATCATGGTATAGTTAGTTAAGCCTTGTAACAATCTTGTGGGGTGGGCATTACCCTCATTTTACATACAAGAAAGTGAGGTACTTTGGAGATCAAGAGTTTCAAAAGTGACTAGTAATTCTGGATGTCTCCGTTTCTGGGTGCTTAACTGGAGACACCATAAAAGCACCTGTTTTTCAGGAAATGATGATCCTCCACCCTCTGAAAATCAGGTCTCTTTAAAGAGTCTCTAATTGGATGTCCAAAAATTAAGGGTCTGTAAATCACCAATAACTCTTAATAATCCTGCCAAACAGGGAGATTTCCAATGGCAGAAAGTGCAGTTAGGTATTTATTTTCCATTCACTTTCAATTGGTCTGCATCTACTGGGCCACAACCAAGTTTTCTTACCATTGTTAAACACATAACATTGTCACCCAAACAGACAAGGATTTATTTATGGCAAACAAGTAAAGAACATCCCTGTAGACTGTGTGCTCCAGCTCCTACCAACTGAGCATACTAGCATCACTGGTCCCAATACCTTGGACTGTGGCAGAAAGCCTCAAAATCTGAAGCATGTCCTGCGATGTCAGCTGCCTGAGCATGAATGCTCTTCCAGTGACCCTTTGAAATGCAGTGATGGGGGTGGTAGCATGTGCACCAATGTGGTAGGAAGCCTTATGAGGCCACAAGAAGTGTACAAAACTCCTACTTGGTCGAACGTATGTTATAAATGAAGCATTTCTCCCTCAAATTGCTTTTCATAACACCAGCTGCTTAGCACAGAAACTAAGAGAGTTCATTCTGTAGGGCTGCTTATCAAGCTGACAGGTTCACTCAACACCTGGGTGATACTCCCCAGAATCAGGCAGCCCAGACAGGTTTTGTCTGCTCTATATTATAATAGGCTACATTCACCTTAATATTCAAAGATTTGTGCCATGGTGCCCCCTTATGTGAATTAAGGGGGATCTCTATACAGGACACAGGACACTGGTCCCTTGTAACCACTGTGGAGAGCTCTGCAGACTCTTTAACTACAAATTCCAAAGGGGTAGCCGTGTTAGTCTATTGTAGAAAGACAACAGAGTCTTGTGGCACTTTTAAAGACTAACAGATTTATTAATCGCATGAGTCTTTCTTTAACTACAAGAGAGTGATGTAGCAGAGTGCCTGTTCTGCGGCTTAGCACATACTCAGAATGAATTGTGCTTTGCTTCTTGAAGTAGCAGGTAGGCTCTGCATAAATTGGAAATGGAGCTATGTACCATGAAGAACTAGTGTGGGCATTCAAGCAGGGTGGCCATCACATAGTGTGTAAGCAGCTGGTAGGTCTGCTTGGGTTCATAGCCTGAGAAACTACTGAGCAGCTTGCTTGACAGTAATGGATAGTGCACTATTCTCTATATAACACTGGTCTGAGTTGGACTAAGGGGCTGTTCAATTGCAGAGTAGACATCTAGGCTCAGGCTGGAACCTGAGCTCTGTGATCCCATCAGAGGGGGGATCCCAAATGACTGCACTGCAATTAAATAGACCTTGAGCCTGAGCCCTGTGAGCCCAGGCTGGCCTGATATGGGCTAGCCACCGATGTTTAATTGCAGTGTAGACATAACCTTAGTTTTCTTCCAAAAACTGAAGCAGCCTAAATAATGTCCCTTTTGGATAATATTCCTCTTACTCACTCAAATATCAGCCCACCACAGTACCTTTAAACAAACTTACAGCACTGGTGCCTAATTGACAAGGACACTGTGCGGGTTAGTGAATGGTTCTAGGCTATGTCTACACTTGTAAATTTAGGTCGACTTTAGCTAAGTCGACTTAACAAAGTCGACTTTAAGTCGACTTAGCATGTCCACACCTAAATTTTAAGTCAATTTAGGGGGGACCCTACAAGCCAACCTAGAGTGTCCACACAGGATGCCTAGGTCGACTTGTAGGGGCCAGGTGGACCTTGCCAAGTGCCAGGGAGCTCAGCCTTTGCCCCATTGTACCTGGGTACAATGGGGCAAAGGGGGACAGGGACCCTGGCAGGGCATAGGGGCAGGGTAGGCAGGGCTCTGCCCTGCCCTTTGGGGGGACATGCCAGGCTCTCCCTGTGCCACCCCCCTGGCAGGGAGGGCAGTGGGGGAGTCCTGGAGAGCCCTAAGTCGACTTGGAGTCGACTTAGGGCTACTCCACGTCTACACTGGCTTAAGTCGACTTTAGAAAGTCGATTTAAGCCTAAAGTTGACTTTAAACGAGGTTTAACAAAGTGAACTTAATTTTCCTTAAGTCGACTTAAGCAGCTGCTTAAGTCGACTTAAGGAAAGTGTAGTGTAGACGAGAGTAAATTAAGTCGACTTAAGCAAGCTTAAGTCGACTTAATTTACAAGTGTAGACGCATCCTATAGGACGAGTGTCACAAAGTGTATGGAGGGCTAAATGGACAAACAGACCACATGGCCTTTTTGCACGTGAAAATGTTATTGTAGGTATTTATTTATTTATTTTAAGTAAAGACCAAAAACTGAATCCTGATGACTTTGTCTAATTTTTCATGCAATGTACTTAGATTTGCATTCTGTCTGAGCCCTGGAGAAGGTTCAATCCTTTGATGGCTTGATAAGATCTTTTTATAAAGTTAAGGTGCAGAAGCAGATATGGTATCTGGCTTTATGGTAATTAGCTTTACAGCTTAATTAAAAATAGTTCTGTCAAAAGAAAAAAAATCAAGCACCTCCTTGTTTCTAAATTCCACCTTGAAAAGCTTCTTTACTCCTTCTTTCGTTGGGCAGCAATCATCATATTTTAAAGTCAAGCATTTTAAAATCTAAAAGCAGGGATGGAAGTGAGCAGAATGCAAAGTTTTCCTTTCTGGAGCCAGCTGAAGAGATTGATGAAATAACAGATAGTCTTTAACAAAATAGCAAGTCTACCTGACAGGAACCACACATCCATTCAAAGGGTAGAACAGCAAGAATGATGCATTTTAAACATACTCCCAACTGGTCTGTCAGTAACAAATTAGACTTGTCACATTCTCCAAACAGATTTAGTGAGAACATTAAGAATGTTAATGATCTGTGGTCTCAACAGGAGAAAGAGGTTGGAGTCTAATTCCAGGAATGCGCAGAATGGCTCACAACTGTTTTGTTGCTGAGTTGTGGGTTTAAAAAAAAAGTAAGCAATGTTTTGGTTTGGAAACTTAGTGTAATTGGAAATAATCATTGTGGTTCCCAACCTGCAAACACTTAATCTTGTGTATAACTTTATGCACCACATTTTCAAAAGAAATCAACTACCAACTAGGCACTTAAGTAGGAATCAGATATTCAAATGTCCTCACCACTGAATTCTGGATCCTGAGCTCTTTTGAAGAGTCTGGCCTTTGTGTAGTTGAGCGTTTAAGTGTAGATCAGGGCCAGAGTGATACATACATATGTGTGTGTGTGTGTGTGCACAAGTGTGTTGCTCATTTTGCATTCAAGAGGGTTCCTTCCAAGTTCTGAAGGAGGAGGTGAAACAGATATATCATATATTGATTTTACACATGCAGAAGTGCTTCAAGAAATTGGTTAAATATCTTTAAGGCATCTATGTCATATTGCAATACTAATAGACTTGTATGAGTGTGGTCTCATTAAGAGACCAGTGGCAGATAATGAAGATTTCTGGTTTGACATTGACTTGCCATATAACTGTAAGCTGGTCATGTAATAGTAATGTGCCTCAATTTCCCTATTTGTAATGGAGGTGAGGGGGTCAGTAGCGCTCAGCATATGGTTGTAAAATACTTTGCAATTCTTAGATGAAAAGGACTACATGTGCTACGTCTCTGAATCAAGAGAATATCCCGATTTGGCACTCAATCATATGCTTAACTTTAAACACAAGCTTATAAAAATCAATAGGACTTAAAACATGTAACTAAAAATAAGCACATGATGAAGTTCTGCCCTGAGCAGGGATAGAGTTAGGCCTATGCTTAAGCACTTTCCCAAACTGGGGCCTAAATGCAGGGTATAATTTTTATTTATATAACTTTATTATATAAATTATATTAGACACCATTTGTTCTTAAAATATGTCATGCTCACAGATCACATGTAATTTACACATAGGGCACTCTAAAGCCAAGCTGGAATTCACTAATGGCTGGAAGATTTAAACCCACACTAGCATCCTTTTGCCCCAGCGTGGCCGTGAGCTTCACACAGGCAGAGGAATCTTCCCTTATGGCCCTGCCCGCAGTATTGGGATTCAAGATTGTAAGCTCTTTGGGGCAGAGACTTTTTCAAAAGTGTTTCTACAGCATCTAGTGCAATGGTCCCTGATCCTTGGTTGAGTGGCCACAATAATAACATAAATAGCAGACAATCACCATCAGTTCTCAAAGATTTTTCACATAACCAATTCAACAGACCACAAAATGCATGAACAGCAATCAGTAAAGAAATGTCCTGTATACTCCTCCAAGCTGCTTACAGTCTGCATTTTAAAAAGGGCTATCTTGCCTTTCTTCTTTTAACAATGTTATTACATAAAATTTCTTGCCCAAGGATCTAATTCCAGCTGGAGTGTTTTATAAGGAAATATGTTCAAATGTAGTAGAACACACACAAAAAACTACCTGTTCCTTCTAATCTCCGGTAATTATTTCAATGATCTGGATTTGGAACACATAGCTAGGGGAAGGAGAGAGGAGGCTAGAATAATGAGTCATTCAGATTGAAGCCAGTTGGTAATTAATTCTGCAAAACAAACACTGTAATTACTAAAAAGTAATAAAACTTTACATTAAATTAAAGAGTATAATAGGTTTTCTAAGAGGATTCTATTAAGTTTAGCACACTGGAAATATGTTATTTATAAATGCGAGCCTTGCAAAATGTCAATAGCTTGGTATTTACCTAGGAAATTAGGCAACCGCATAAAAAATTAATAATTATATTTAAAAAACGCATTTAGAGATTCTCTCATTAGTTAAATTAATTACATAATCTTATTAGTGCGGGTGGTGCATAATGGCTCTGATTCCCACAGCTCTGAAAAATAATAAGTGATCAAGAGAAAATGGGAACAAAAACATGACATGCTTTTTCCACCTGCTCATTTCATTTATTTTTTTTAAATTTGTGCTTGTGATTTTGGTTTCCAGTTCTGTTCCCACTGAAGTAAACAGCAAAACTCCCACTGGGATTGCAGAATTGGAGCCTTGGGAGCAGTGACAGGTGTTCTCCTACATGACCTTAGTAGAGGGAAACAGAGAAAGCCCCTGAAATAGGGCATGGCTAGGTTCCTTTAGTGTCCACCCCTTGATTAGAAAGTAGGGGCTAAAAGCCCCCGCTGAGTTCAAAGGTTGTGAGCATTTGATAAAAGAGTGCCAGTGAGGGACACCAGACTTAGAACTCCAGAATGAAAGATGGACATCCTGTCTCTGCAGAGCAAATGTAGAGCAGTCTCCATGCTTGTTCAGTCTTGGGACTCTCTACGGAGAGTCAAAGAGAGTGTAAATGGTGGGACAGTAATTTGTGTAATAGGGGCACTTGTCCATTAGGAATTGGAGTAAGACCCAGTCACATGGGCCATCACACAGTTACCCTATAATAAAGTATTTTGATCACCACCATTCTTAGCTTAAATCCATCAGCCTAATGGAGAAAGTCTCTATAATCCATTACTGACCCTTGGGGTTTTGCCATCACTACAAAAGGGGTTGGTGGGGTATTTTTTACACCCAGATAGCTGACTTGAGTAGGCTATCTCGATGTAAACTAATGAAGACAAGGCACGGGTAGTTTTACTTCTTTGTAGCTAATTGAGGTCAATGCTACACTACCACCCCAAGAAGTTTACCTTGACTACCTACATCAAGGTAAAAACTACAGTACCTTGTTTCCACTAGAATTTTATATCAAGAAAACTGTCTCAAGTTAATGATCTTTATGTAAACCACACCTATATTTTCCAATGGAAAAATAGCCCAAGTTATCCAGTCCTACACGTGCTTAACTTTGCTAGTCTATTTACATTCTAGTTTTGGTATGTCTTCATTTCTCACAGGACATGCATTGTGCTGCACTTTGACAATCACAACAGATGGGGGAAAAGGAAAGGCAAACATAATAATAACAAATATATGAACAGTTAACTAGCTGTATTCACCTAGTCAGCCCCCCATCTTCTCCTCAACAGTGGGAAAGCAGTGAGTGCCCCTTACAGGCTAACACTACTGTAACTTTGATTCCTGCCATTCTGAAGCACTCTGTAGTACTAACCAAGGAAGCTGAATTTCTGCAGGGCTCACTTCAGTTGGCTTGTGGGGGGATTTTTTCCCCCTTTCTCTTTTTTCTCTTTCGTCTCTCTCTTGCTGCTTGTATTTTCGGTTCGGTTTTGTTTTTAATGGCTGTCATTTCTAACCAACCACTCTTAGTGAAAAAATGTTTAAGCTCAGTGAAATGTCTCCTTGTCGATATACTTGCCTATGTGAGTTTGAAATGTGGTCAGGATGCATCCCTCAAATGTGACCAAACCCAGAGCAAACTGTTTGACTGACGTGCCCAGATGTTTATTGAGGACACAGGTGTCACAAAGGGGTGGGAGGGGAAGTCTGGCAAGTGACAAGATAAAAGAGCCAGGAAAGGGTTACGGGTTGCTGGCCTATTATATGACCGGTAGGTTATTTAATGGGAGTGCTGAGAAAGACAAAGCAAAAGCAACTGAGGAATTGCTTAGGTTTGCGTTACTCAGGAGTTTTCTGTTTAACCAGTAAATTGTGGCCAGAAGTTGCTGAAACAGACTTTAATATAGCATTGGTTCCTTCCTGGGCTGGTGAGAGAACCCACCAGCTGATATGGCTCCACTCCTTCATTATATAGTCAGTCACTCACTGATTCTGATTAGTCAGCATCCCTGACCAAGCCCTCTACTCCAGTGGTTCTCAACCTTTTTTAGGTCATGACACATTTGGTGGCATATTGCAACCTTCTAGGACACACCAGCCCACCTCCTCCAAGCCAAATCCAGCCATCTCCCTGGCTCGCCACAACACACTTGCCAATGTGTGGTGACACAGTAATGTGTCCCGACAGAGTGGTTGAGAACCACTGCTCTAGTCACTTACTCTTTGTACAGCCATGATCTAGGACAGCACTTACACTCAAGTTTTAGGACAACAGAGTCTTGTGGCACTTTTAAAGACTAACAGATTTATTAATCGCATGAGCTTTCGTGGAAGAAAATCCCACTTCGTCAGACGCTTTGAAGATAGGAAAGTTACAGAGTGGGAGGAAATTAAATGCAGGGGAGTGTATGACATAGCATCAGGTCAGGCTGTAACAGCAAATCAAAATAGGTATTAGGATTCAAAACACTGGGGAACAGCACATAGAGGAGGGGGAGGTCAATTCACTTGATGTAATGCGAGAAAAATCCATAGTCCCTGTTTAACCCCAAGACAACTGAGTCAAATTTGCATATAAGTTCGAGTTCTGCAGACTCTCTTTGAAGACCTGATGCTATGTCATACACTCCCCTGCATTTAATTTCCTCCCACTCTATAACTTTCCTATCTTCAAAGCGTCTGACGAAGTGGGATTTTCTCCCACGAAAGCTCATGCGATTAATAAATCTGTTAGTCTTTAAAAGTGCCACAAGACTCTGTTGTCTTTCTACAATAGACTAACACGGCTACCCCTTTGGAATTTGACTCAAGTTTTAGAGAGAGACACTCAAAAAAAGAAAAGGCAGATAGCAAAAAATTAGTCAGACATTTTCTATCAAAATGTTTTCTTTATTTTCATGGGAACTGGCTTTAGAAGAAAATGGATATATTAATGGAAAGTCCATTTTTGTTGAAAATTCTCTGAAAAAATGTCATTTTGATGAAAACATGAAAAGTGTTGGATGAGAAAATGTGTCATTATTTCTTGCAGGAAAAAAATAAACCATTTCCTTATCAGCACTACTTAGGCTGCCAATTTCCCATCGTCAGTCCATGTGGGTTGTGCACCTACCTCCCATTTGTGTCTTTGAAAATCTGCCTCTAATTTCCATGATGAATTGGGGCATACAAGCAAAAGGAAACATTAGATCAATGGGGAGGTGGCCCCACTTCTTAGCTCCTTTTTGAATATAGTTGAGTTTCGTTTATTGAATTGCTTTTCATGTGACCATTGAAAACCTTGTGAGGAACTCGGATTCTAACTGATTGCCATTTGTTAGGTTGGAAATGTATATTCCCTAGGTCAGATTGATAGTGATTTGGGGCGGGGGGAAGGGGAAGCAGTTTGCCTTCCTCGCCAGCAGGTGGGTTTGGATCACTTGCTATATTATCTGGCAATATCTCACTGTCATTTCACTGCCACTGTGGGGGCTGTGGGGGCCTCAGGCACCTTGGTCCCTCCTATGTGCTGGTTGTGGCAAATAGTCTAATTTCCTGAGGGCTTAATACATTGGTCTAGTTTTGGTTGCTTGATTAAAGTGCAGGTGCCAGGTGGTGATGTTGAGGATCTGTGATATACAGGACATTAATCACTAGATGGTGTGGTGGTCCAATTCTGGCCTTAAACTCTCTAACTAAACTTAGGAAGGGACAAATCAAAAAGCAACACACACATACCCCTTTTATTGAAGGCAGAAAGCCACTGCATTAAATATAACAACAGGACCTTCTCCCACAAAACCCACAGGCACTTGCCTTAAATGAGAGTAGAGTAACCAGATGAACCCTTGATCCACTTTCTGACTAGGATTGTCTGTTTTCCTCTTCCTCAGAGACAGGAAATTGAAAGAAAAGAAAAGAAAAGAAAAGAAAAGAAAAGAGTAACGTCATATAGTTAAGTTCTAAAGGGGTAGCCATGTTAATCTAGGTCAGCCAAACAAACAAGGAGACCTGTGGCACTTTTAAAGACTAACAAATTTGTTTATCACATATAGTTAAAGATACTTTTGGCATAGAGTGAACCCAGTGTAACTGTACCAATTTACACAGGCTGAAGATCTGGCTCCATGTTTCAGCTCTCCAAAAGCATTACAGCATTCATTGGAAATACACATTTTTACCAGTGACACCGTAAAGTCTCCAGGTTTGATTCAAGTGGATTATGTTAACCTGCTAGGACCTGACCTGAAACCCACTAAAGTCAATGGAAAGACTCCCACTGAGTTTAATGTGCTTAGGAATGGGCTGTTAATGAGCCTGGCTATATATCTTTCAGAATGCAAGTGCTATCTAATCTAATCAAATCTTATCTATCTAGAAGACTATATATAAATGTAGTCAAATTCCAAAGGGGTAGCTGTGTCAGTCTATTGTAGAAAGACAACAGAGTCCTGTGGCACTTTTGAAGACTAACAGATTTATTTGAAAGACAACAGAGTCCTGTGGCACTTTTAAAGACTAACAGATTTGTTTATCGCATGAGCTTTCGTGGGAGAAAATCCCCATGTGCATAGAGATTAGGTGATGTATCAGTATCTGCTATTTATGAAGAAAAGCAGAAAACGGAGATGCCAAATCTGTGAGGAAAGCTAAATATATCCACAGGCTGTACAGTCATTTGTTCTGGGAACAATTCCATTGCTTCCTTTGCAGGCGTGGGAAGAGTTTCCAGAAAATATCCCGAGTGCATCTGATGATTATTTTTTAATTTGATTATTATTATTATTATTTTTTGTATTTCCAACCAGTCACAATTTTAGCGAACGCAAATGCTTTTGTTGTTTACCGCAGGCATGAGCAAGACGGACAGTTTGGCACATATGTTACCAAGTCCACTAGTGTTGATCAGTTATCTGGCATTGTATTAAGGATGCAGCCTAGAAGCCAGATTCTGGCTGGTCTTTGTGCCTATGAACTCAACACAAATACTTTCTGAAAAAGGGACGATTGAGGGAAAGTGTTGTGCTCTTGTTACTAATCATATAAAATCCATAGTAGGATTGTCTAGGGTAGAGGTTCTCAATCTTTTTGTGTTGCGAAACGGTTGGCACATGTGCCCAATTGTGCCTGACACAGAAGCCCTCTGCTGCCAAAAAAAAGTTACTGTTGGACATTTCAGTGGCGGCACAACCCTCCCCCCCTTCCCCCCCCACTAAGCCACAACTTGCAGCAGTGGCAGGGGCCTGTCAATGAAAGAAGCCCTGCTGCTGGAAGAAATCCCCGTGAGGGTGGCCAAGTTTGTTTCTGTGGCGGGGGGTCTTTCAGCAGCAGGACGGCTCCTGGCAACACACTCAGCTGTGTGCCACAACACACTAGTGTGTCGCAACACAGCAGATGAGACCCATTAGTCTAGGGCAAACCATTTTATTATATAGCCATTACTGGCCCCATGTTTTGGTTCATTTCCTTGCCTATTCATGGTACAAAGCTGACATGATAAGTTGAAAAAAGCTAGTCATCAAAGCTACTTAGGTTTCATTTATAATAACATTTTACACTTATATAGCACATTCCATCTGAAGAGTTATCATGCTTTACAAAGAGTAATTAGTTTTAATTTCTAAATAGCCGTATATGGTAGGTAGGATCTCTTCATTTGCAACTACAGTGCAACCATCTCTGATGCTCATGGTAGCTCTTTAGCAAAATGAAACAATGCAATGCAATAATTTAGAACAGGAAATAGAGCAGTAGGAGTCAGGGGGTGTTAAGGAAGAAGAGTACAGTTATCTAGACAGGATTTGGGCTGGCCTGCTGGGGCAACTCCCCTTATTCTTCCAAAAAGTGCCAGGGACTGTTCAATAATTTCAGGTGGACAAAGTCTCCGTTTTTTGTTTCATATAAATGGCAACCTTTTCAGCAGTACAGTGTCTCCTTGCACCATTGCTAGAATGTTTACATGATGAGAAAAATGACACACATACAGTGAATTAACATCAGTACTCAGAGGTGCTTTGGAAGTCTCCTTTGTTCAGAGTTCTAGTCCCACCCTGCTTAGGCCCATATCTGGTAAAGCACATACAGCCAGATTTTCAAAAGCTCAGCCCTCAATATATTGAGTGAATTCATTTGGAAAATCTGGTTTACACAGCCTTAATCCAACACTTTTTGAAGCCAGTGAGAGTCTTATCTATCTATCTATCTATCTATCTATCTATCTATCTATCTATCTATCTAT